>QXTE01000063.1:6721157-6880693 GCA_003942145.1 Platysternon megacephalum
TTTCCATCTTTCGGCCTCTCCCGCTGGGCTGCAAAGACCCCGCCCTCGGTCACATTCTCTCGTTCCGCCGGCAGGTACAGATTCAACTGCCGCCGGCGGCGCGTGACGGAGAGGCGCTTGAGGGGTCTTTCCTGGTCCCCTATCAGGGGAACCGTTACCGGGTGCATTATTCTACGGGGGAGGCCCGGTGCTACCTCTGCCGGGCGACGGGGCACGTCCGGAGGGACTGCCCCTTGGCCCGGCACGGAGGAGCGTCCGGGACCCCCGAGCCCCGGCAGGGTGCCGGCCCCGTCATCGCCGGTACCCCTGGCTGCCCGGTGCCCAAAGCCACCCCTCCTCCTTCCCAGTCCACTACTGCTCCCGCTCGGGCCCCAGGGGTATCTCCCCCGGTGTGCCCGGATGAGCGGGAGAGCCCCGCCTCCGTTGCTTGCAATCTGGCGGGGCCTGTGGAGGAGGGTGGGGCAGGGATATCACCGGGCTTGGGGGAGAGCCCGCCCCAGGGAGACTCTTCCCTCTTTTGTGCCCCCCCACCGTTACCCCCTCGAGCCCCCGAGCCGTCATCCCTGCCCCCCGACCCGACCCCTGTCGGCCAATCCCCGGGTGACGCCATGGAGGGCTGGGCTTTAGTTAAGGGGAAGCGGGGCAAGCGGAAGGCTCGGGCTCCGCTCTTGCCATCTGGTGTGGAGGCCCCCCGGAAAACCAGAAAGGGGGGCACCGCTGCCGAGCCTTCCGCCTTGCCCACGGGTGTGTTCCATCCACCAGTGCCGGCTGGGGACGACGTGGCAGCACCGGAGGGCATTAACACCTATCCCTCGCGGTCCCTCCCTGTGGAGACCTCCGATGGAGCCCCTCCTGCCCCCTTACCATCTAAACCCCCTGCAATGCCCGGGGCAAGTATCTCCTCGGGCGCTAGCGGGGAGGACCCCGGGGTGGTGGGAGGTGAGCTCCGGTCCATCTTCGAGGAGATCGAGGCCCTGGGTCTGACCCCAGTCACCCAGGGGGAGGACGACCCTCTGCCAGCGGGCCTCGATCTGGCCGACCTCACCCCGGCCTCTCCTTCCCCGTGTTCCATCCCCCTACCCATTGTTTCCGCTCCCGCCTCCGAGGGTCCCCTGGACTCTTTGACCTGTCCGGCCGCAGATGGCACCCCGCTGATGGCCGCCGAGCCTGATGAGGCGACGGCCAGTGCCACGCGGTCGGGACCCGAGCTACCAGGGGTATCCCTCGTTGGCGTGGGGCAACCGAGTTCCTTCCCGGGTGGGGACCCCATTGGTGTTTTTCCATCTTCTGATGCCGTGGCTGGTCCATCTGCCATTGTGCCTGAGCCCGGCATCATCGGGGATCCCCTTTCCACCCCCCGGACCCCTGAGCCCGATTTTGTGGGGCCACCACCTGCCCATCCAGCTCCTGGGGCCCGGGATCCCGCCTCTGTCCCTCCCCCCGACCCTCCTCCTGACCCTGGCCCTGTCCCTCCTCCTGACCCCGGCCCTGTCCCCTCCACCCCCAGCGATGTTATTGCCGCTCCTGGAGCCGTCTCCTTCCCTTCCCGGGAGGATGACCCCCAGGGAGCGGCCTCTGTGTTCCCTTGTCCCGACCCGTTAGGGGCTGCTAGCCTCCCTCCGCCGCTCCCCGTTGATCCGGGGTCTGAGGCGGACTGTGTGGCGCCGGCCCATCAGACGCCACGTCGAGGGTCCACCCCTTGCCTGTCCGTCTCTGTGGGCCAAGGGGCCGTGCCAGGGGCCCCACTGGAGGACAATCGGGGGCTAGTGACTCTGCCCCCCAATATGCTGCGAGAGGAGCTGCGGGAGTTCCTGGAGGATGTCCGGGGCTCCCGTAATAAGGTGCAGCTCGCTCTCCAGCGATGGGGGGATTTCCACCAGATCCTCCGGGCTGCGAGGGCCCTTATGTGGGAGGGTAAACGGACCGGGAAGCAGGGTGCCGCGGCTTACCAGCGGGTCCGCAGCTTCCGTGACTCCTTGCTCGCCTTTGGGGTGGGTCACGGTTTGCTGCGCGGCCCAATGGGGACCGTGGGCGTCCCTGCCGACGAGGATCCCCCCCAGCCCTCCTCATGGCCCCTATCACCATCGCAACATTGAACACCCGGGGCTGTAGGGTGGGTCTCCGCAGGTGCCAGGTGCTCTCCTTCCTTCGGGAGGGGGGGTACTCTGTGATTTTCCTGCAGGAGACCCATACGGATCCGGCCGCCGAGGACAGCTGGCGGCTGGAGTGGGGGGACAGGGTTTACTTTAGCCATCTCACAGCTCGTACGGCTGGAGTGGCTACCCTGTTCTCCCCCGACCTACGGCCCGAGGTGCTGGGGGTCGCCGAGGTTGTGCCGGGCCGCCTGCTGCACCTCCGGGTCCGCATGGAGGGGCTTGTGATCAACCTCGTCAACGTTTATGCCCCGACATCGGGCCCGGAGCGATTGCCTTTTTATCAGCAGGCGTCCGCCTTCCTCGGCTCCCTGGATCCTCGTGAGTGCCTGGTCCTGGGCGGGGACTTCAACGCCACCCTCGATGAGCGGGACCGCTCGGGGACCGAGCAGAGCCCGGCCGCCGCGGACGTCCTCCGGGAGATTGTCAATCATCACTCCCTGGTGGACGTCTGGCGCGACCACCACCCGGACGATGTCTCCACATTCACCTATGTCCGGGTGGAAGCCCATCGGTCGTGCCACTCCCGGTTGGACCGCATTTACCTGTCACGCCTTCACCTTTCACGGGCCCACTCCTCCAGCATCCGGCCGGCCCCTTTTTCAGATCACCATCTTGCCACCGTGACGGCCTCTCTCTGTGCGGAGAGGCCGGGGCCGGCCTATTGGCATTTTAATAATAGTTTGCTGGAGGATGTGGGCTTCGTGGCGTCCTTCCGGGAGTTCTGGCTGGTCTGGCGAGGGCAGCGGCGTGCCTTTCCCTCGGCGCGGCGGTGGTGGGATCTGGGGAAGGTGCGTGCCCGGCTCTTCTGCCGTGACTACACCCGGGGCGCCAGCCGGCGGAGGGATGCGGCGATAGAGCAGTTGGAACGGGAGGTCTTGGAGCTAGAGAGGCGTCTGGCCGCCAGCCCCGAGGATCCATCCCTTTGCGGAGCGTGCCGGGAGAAGCGGGAGGAGCTCCGGGCCCTCGACGATCATCGGGCCCGGGGTGCTTTTGTTCGATCCCGCATCCGCCTCCTTCGGGAGATGGATCGCGGCTCCCGCTTCTTCTACGCCCTGGAGAAAAGGAGGGGGGCCAAGAAGCACGTCACCTGCCTCTTGGCAGAGGACGGCTCCCCCCTCACGGATCCGGCGGAGATGTGCGAGAGGGCCAGGACCTTCTACGCACACCTTTTCTCCCCAGATCCGACCGATCCTACCGCTTGCAGAGTGCTCTGGGACGGGCTCCCGACGGTCAGCGCGGGCGACCGGGACCGGCTTGAGCTGCCTCTCTCTCTAGCCGAGTTCTCGGAAGCCCTCCGCCGCATGCCCACCAATAAATCTCCGGGCATGGACGGGCTGACCGTGGAGTTCTACCGCGTGTTCTGGGACGTCCTCGGCCCAGACCTCGTCACCGTCTGGGCCGAGTCCTTGCAGAGCGGGGTCCTCCCTCTTTCGTGCAGGCGAGCCGTGCTCGCCTTATTGCCGAAGAAGGGGGACCTCCGCGATTTACGGAATTGGCGTCCCGTCTCGCTCCTCAGCACGGACTACAAAATCGTAGCCAAGGCCATCTCGCTGCGGCTAGGGTCCGTGCTGGAGGACGTGATCCACCCAGACCAGACCTACACCGTCCCGGGCCGTACCATCTTTGATAACTTGTATTTGGTCCGGGATCTCTTGGAGCTTGGGTGTAGGGACAGTCTGTCGTTCGCCCTCCTGTCCCTGGATCAGGAGAAGGCGTTCGACAGGGTGGACCACGGGTATCTCCTGGGCACTCTGCGAGCGTTAGGCTTCGGATCCCAGTTTGTGGGTTTTCTCCAGGTGCTGTACGCTCAACTGGACCCTGACCGAGCCGGTCAGCTTCGGGCGAGGAGTGCGGCAGGGGTGCCCCCTCTCGGGCCAGCTGTACGCTCTGGCGATCGAGCCCTTCCTCTGTCTTCTCCGCAGGAGGTTGACGGGGTTGGTGCTTCGGGAGCCGGAGCTGCGGCTGGTCCTGTCGGCGTACGCCGACGATGTGCTCCTCGTGGTCCAGGACCCAGGCAACTTGGCGCGGGTGGAGGCTTGCCAGGCCGTGTACTCGGCGGCCTCCTCTGCCCGGGTCAACTGGGTCAAGAGCTCTGGCCTGGTGGTCGGGGACGGGTGGCAGGCGAGCTCCCTCCCACCCGCGCTTCAGGCCATCTGGTGGAGCGTGGGTCCACTGCTCTATCTTGGCGTTTACCTCTCTGCCATGCATCCGTCTCCGCCGGAGAACTGGCACGGTTTACAGGGCAAGGTAACGGAGCGGCTCCGGAAATGGACAGGACTACTCCGGTGCCTCTTCCTTCGAGGGAGAGCACTGGTACTCAATCAACTAGTCCTGTCCATGCTCTGGTACCGCCTCAACACCCTGGTCCCGGCCCTGGGCTTCCTGGACGACCTCCGGAGGGTAATTCTGGAGTTCTTTTGGCCAGGACTGCACTGGGTCTCTGTAGGGGTCCTTCACCTGCCCCTGGAGGAGGGAGGGCAGGGCCTGAAGTGCCTACGCACTCAGGTCCATGTTTTCCGCCTCCAGGCCCTGCAGAGGCTCCTTTATGGTGCAGGTAGTCTGGCATGGGGAGTACTGGCACATGCCTTCCTGCGCCGCTTCCGAGGGCTCCGATACGACCGGCAGCTCCTTTATCTCGATCCGAGAAGCCTTCCGCGAGACCTCTCCGGGCTGCCGGTCTTCTACCAGGACCTCCTCCGGACCTGGAAGCTGTTCTCAGCGACCAGGTCCGTGGCGGCCATCGGGGGGGCAGATCTCGCGGAGCCCCTGCTACACAACCCCCAGCTCCATGTGCAGGTGGCGGAGTCCCCCTCGGTGCGCCGGAGGTTGGTCCTGGCAGAAGTCACCAGAGTTGGAGACCTCCTGGATTACGACCGGGGAGACTGGCTGGATCCCCTGACGCTCGCTCGGCGCATGGGGCTCTCCAGGCCTTGTACTCCCCGGCGCATACTTCAGGAGGTGAGGGCCGCCTTGCCGCCCGCTGCTCGGGCTTACCTCGACCGGGTCCTGCGAGAGGGCACGCCCCGCCCACCCTCCACCCCAGGCCCTCCGGACCTTTTCATCGGGCCCCTGCCCCGTGGACCTAACTGGCCCGCCCGCCCCTTCTCCGTGAGCCGGCTGCACGATCTGCAGCCGGTCCGCTTCCAGACCGCGCCAAGGAAACACCTATACACGCTCATGCTCCACACGCTTCACCTTCTCACCCTCGTGTCCTGCCCCGACACAAAGTGGCGGGACCTCCTGTCACCTCTGGAGGGTGAGAAGCCCCGGTGGGCCAGCCTATATTCCACCCTGGTCCCAAGGCCCGCTGGGGATGTCAGCTGGCGGCTCCTTCATGGGGCCGTGAGCACGGGCGTGTACTTGGCGTGGTTCACCCCTGTCCCTGACACCTACCCCTTTTGCGGCGTGAGGGAGACCCTGGCACACATTTACCTGGAGTGCGCCAGGTTGCAGCCCCTATACCGGCTCCTCACGAACATTCTCTTACGTTTCTGGCTGCACTTTTCTCCTCACCACCTTCTCTATGCACTCCCTATCCGTGGCCCCACGAAGTCACGGGACCTCCTGGTCAACTTCCTCCTGGCCCTGGCTAAAACAACCAGGGAGAGGAGGTTGGCCAATGGAGACTCCTGTGACTGTGGGGCCTGTTTCCGATCCTCTGTCCGTTCACGTATCCAGGCAGAGTTCCTCTGGGCAGCGTCCACTGGCTCCCTTGATGCCTTTGAGGAGCAGTGGGCGCTGTCCGGGGTTTTCTGCTCGGTGTCCCCGTCAGGTTCCCTTCTTTTGACCCTTTGACCGCACTCCTGTCCCTGTTTTTCATTAGTTGTCCCCCGGAATCATTTGGGTTTCGGGTCCTGTGGGTCCTCCCCTTAGGCTGGGGGGGGGGGGATCCTTTAGCAGTGGGCGGGCTTCTGCCCGCCCACTTCCCGAACACCCAATATGTACACCTTCCTTCAACCCCTCCCCCCAAAAAAATCTATACCCTTTCATTTTCTCCCTTCCAAAGTCTTTCCATCCCTACCCGTCTTGACAACTGTGTTCTCTAGGAANCTTCCTTCAACCCCTCCCCCCCAAAAAATCTATATCCTTTCATTTTCTCCCTTCCAAAGTCTTTCCATCCCTACCCGTCTTGACAACTGTGTTCTCTAGGAAGCATCCCTACCTGGCAGCTGTTTTTCACAGCAGTGTTGTTGATGTTAGGTGAATGACCTGCAACTTTTGTTGCCACTGACATTGGCAGATGGGTCACTCATGGTCTCCGGCTGTGGGGATGCTGGTTGGGTGGGAAAGTCGGTTGAATGGTGGAGTGGATCTCCCCCTGTCTGGGCTGGGAATCTATGTGGACCAGATCTGACTGATGGATGGCCTGGAGTGGTGGAAAACATATCCCTCTGTTTGGTGGACCATCTGGGAAGAATTCTGTATCCCTGTGGCTCGCGGATGTTCTGGGTAGTGAAACATGTTCATGGCTGGTGGATGGTCATGGGATGGTGGTGCCTCTCTTGGCTGACAACCACTTTTGAAAATATAAGTTATTTTTCAAACTGACAATAGCTAAATTCCCTGTTTTTGTTTTGCTCTTTTCCTTCCCTTTCCATTAAAACTGTTTCCAGTTTCATTTATCACTTGCTTTAACTGCTTTAGTATCAGCATGCAAGAGATCCATTTCCCTTCTCAATTACTGAAACCACTTCTAACTCAGTCTGCCTAAGCAAACATGCTGTTTATGGACAGAATGTAAAGTACACGGGCTTATAACATTATAGCTGACTTAACAAAAGCTTATAAACTCCACTATTTCCTCAGCAGTTGGATGATTTAAAATTCATATGTTTTTAACTCTGCCCAGCACAGTAAAAACCAAAATGCCTTTAGGCAAACATTAAAATAAAAGGGTGTGCACTGTAAATGTAATTGCACATACAGAGCAGCTCAAATTTGTGATTGCTTTATGTAAATCCGTTCAGAATAGGCGGGAGCAGGTAGAATGTATGAACAGTAAAAATTAAGCATTATAGCACATCCTTAGGAAAGAGCACCATCAAACCCGGTCTGGTTCTGTGGCTGTAGCAACAGAATGTGCAGACTCAGCACTCCTGCTCTGTAGGTTAAACTCTGTTCTTTGAAGAAATGATATATATCATCCTCTCTCCCAGCTTGGAGTTAAGGAACACTGGTGACCAGTTAGCAAAAGGAAATGGGAATAAATAAATAAAAAAAGTGAATTGATCCTGCTCTTCTTTCTTTCCTCTTATGCCTGTTTCATGAACCTGAGATAAAGAACCCAGTGAAATCATTTGATTCTATTTTAGTCTCATATATCCCTATCATTTCTAGCCTTATTTTCTCTTGGAAGTCACATTGTGTGAGGTTCTACAGGGATGGGACTGAAACCCAGGTCTGCAGGATGGCCAATGACTCCGCAGCACTACCTAGCAGCCATGGTAGGGCCACATGCACTACCACATAGACCCTATGGAGATAAATATCACAGGAAGTACCATCTCAAAAGGCTGGGTTCACAGTTTCCCTCATGGTCCCTGATTGGTCCAGGCACCCTATTTAAGCCTAGGAAGAGTTCTAGGACATGACCGTGCACTGAAATGGACTCCCCTGCCAATTGTAGTGTCTCTCAGTTTGTTCTCAGACTCTTGGCTCTGACCTTTTAGCCTATTTCTGGCCTCCAACTGCCACTGCTCTGACCACAAGCTTGGTCGTGACACATTGTACATGCTGAGATGTAAAGGCTTGGGATGTTTCTGATAAATAAGGCTGGGATTTTCCAAGGTGCTTAAGGAAGTTAAGTGCCCAACTTCCATCTGACGGTATCATTTTGTCTTTAATATAATACATATCACACATTCTGTATATAGTATATAGAATACGATGTATAAATGATAAAGTCTCTAAAATAAAGTGCTTCAATAAATTTTTAAACTCAATACCTTCACATGTAACTTCAATTTTGTAGAATCAATAGTTTCAGATGGAAAATTTTTGAGTCAGAAAAAATGTGACTAGTTCTAGTGCAGGGGTAGGCAACCTATGGCACGGGTGCCGAAGGCGGCACGCGAGCTGATTTTCAGTGGCACTCACACTGCCCGGGTCCTGGCCACCGGTCCGGGGGGCTCTGCATTTTAATTTAATTTTAAATGAAGCTTCTTAAACATTTTAAAAATCTTATTTACTTTACATACAACAATAGTTTAGTTAGATATTATAAACTTATAGAAAGAGACCTTCTAAAAACGTTAAAATGTATGACTGGCACGCGAAACCTTAAATCAGAGTGAATAAATAAAGACTCGGCACAGCACTTCTGAAAGGTTGCCGACCCCTGTTCTAGTGTATCCTTCCCATAGGGGAGTGGTGGAAGACTTTCGATTAGAAATAAGGATATTATATGTTTAGCTGTGGTACTTCCTTTTTTGACCCATATCTGCAACCATCTTGTCTCTTTGCACTTCTTCCTCAGCCTTCTTGTCATGGTAGGTGTTCTGTGTTCTGGCTGAGAGTCTGTGGCGGCTGGGGAACTGATCTGCCTTGTTCTTTCCTTTACCTCATGTTGGTTCATACTATTGAATGATCTCCATTGTAGTCACAGCACTTCTTCTCACAAATCTCCTTTCATTGCTCTATCTTTTATGATATTTATGACTCTGTGACTTGCACCATGTTGGTACTCTTTAACTTCATCTGCATGCACTACCAAATACAATATCTGCCTTGATATTGGAGTACCTTTTGGGAGGCAGAGTGGATTTTTGAGTTACCATGAAGCAAGCCTCTTCTTACCTACTCCATCCCTAATTTGCATAAATCACAACCTGTTCTGGTGATCTTCAACCTCACTCAGGCAACATGCCACATCATTTCTTTTCTACCACCTTTTTTTTTTTGGGGGGGGGGGGGGGAGCTTTAAGCATTTCCACACACCTCTGCAGCCCTCACTTTACCTTTCCTGCCCTTATATATGTGAGTGAACAATGTCTGAGTTTTGCCCTTTGTCACCATGCTGACAATTCAGCCAGTTTACCCCCATGAGCTCACCCTTAATTAAATTAGGATTTGTTTTGCATCACATAATTATAGATTGTTTTCTTGATAACTGTTGCCATTAGTTATCCTGCTGGCTCTTCTTTCATAAATCAAACAAAAACTGAGGAAAGGTGTCAGAAATGCCTTTTACTTTGTACATCAGCTATTAACACACAGCCTGCATCCAAGACCTCTTTAGTACTTTTGAATTTCATCATGCTAGATAATTACTGAAGTTGTTTATCACATCAAATTCCACAATAATTTTCACAAACATTAAGCAGAATTTATGTAATATTTTATACTACATAATAAACTTATTTTTAATGACCGTTAATTTAACCTGCAACAAATTGATCATTCTATTGATAAATGCAGCTAAATCTGTAATTTGTGTGCAGATTTATTTGAATTACTTCCTGTGAGAATAAAACTATCTAGTTTAAAATTACTGATAGTCTTGTTTTCTTTCAGCCAGTTACATTTTGGAATTGTCATGTAATAGGTGTGACTATAGTTAATAATGCAATTTGCTCTTTCTATACAAGCATCTTTTTTTTAGAATTAGGATCTTCCCACTACAGGTTAGCAAAAGGTACATTTTAGGAACTACATGTACTTTGTGAATAATCTCTATGGATCATCAGTTACTTGGCTAAAGTGTTTCTGCATTTGTATTAAATAAAGACTTAAGTGTTCAGATACTTCAGCTGATATTTCTATCTTGGATATAGTGAGAGTGCACTGGGTTGCATAATGTTAATGTAATGGACAATAGGCCTATGGACTGTCTTCATTCCTCAGATCCTTGAAAGAGTGCTGACAATTTGTGTCCCTCTCTAGCGTTGCCTGTATATCACATGAAACAAATGGAACTGTTGCATTTCCATATACCCAACTAGTCAGATCATGTACTTTGAATTAAACTAAATTACTTTAATTGTATAAGAGAAAAGAACAACTAAGGTCTGAAACAGTGTGAGAAGCTTTAACAGCTTCCATCTAGCCCGCTTCCAGAACAATGTCTACCTTATAGCCATTTAGTCTCCCCTTCATCTCAACCAATAAGAGTTGAACTCTGCCACCTAGAGAGAGAGTTTCAGCATTGAAAAGTGCACTTACAACAAAAATAAGTGCTTAAGTTGCATACACTGCAGGAATGCATGCTGTACTTTCGTCATATGAACAAAGGGACTTTTCTATGCACTTAAATCTCTGGTGAACAGGAAATTGTAGTTTTGAGTTCCCTTCACAAATGAAAATGTGTAGATTTAGAAATATTTTTGTTCTGTGAGTGTACAGCACCTAAGACAATGGGGTATTTGTACATGACTGGGGCTCCTATGTGCTAGGTATAGAAATTAATATATCTTTATCAAGGTGAGAATACAAGCTCCTTTCTTTAATGTTAAAAAGGCTTCTTTGAATAAACTATGTTCAGTAGTCCAACAAATTTGGACAGCACTAAAGAAAGTAAATAGCTTATAGCATATTTTAAAAATATTTACAAAATAGCTTATGCTTTAAATGGTACAATAGCTTCATTTAGCCTATGGTCATCAATTATATGTACAGCATATTATGAATTCATATTTTGTTGACATTATACAATTGGTCTGGCACAGACTTGTTAATAATACCACTAGTTTATAATTGTGGGGAGTGTTGTCTGAAGGGAAAACAAAGTAGCCATGACTCTAGTAACTCTGCTTGTCTAAACCTTCGTGTGTGTGTTCACCAAGAGGGAGAGGAGATTTATCACTGTACCATTTTTATTGTTGACCTATTTGTTAGATTTCATGTTTCTGTCTGATTTTCTGCTCATCAGGTTTTGGTGCTACTAGAACTGTCCTACAGGGATGACTTGATCTTTAACAGGTAGTTGGGTGGTATTTTTTCTGAAAGTGCTGTTGGTATAGGAAACACCATCTGACTTATTATTGCTTATTCTCTGTCACAGAATGTAACTGTACAATACACTAACTTCATTGTCAGTGCAATTTCACACTCCCCAGCTCCTCTCCATTGTTTTTCTCATTATTTTCAGATGAGCTAGGAACAAAAGCCTCAGGCAGAGCATCTTTCCCAAGCCTTCTCCCTCTAGAGGTAATCTACCAAGTCTAACAAAAGCTAAGTGCAAGAACAAATTATTGCTAATACCACATCGTTGTCAATGGCTGGTTCATTAGAAGATTCTGACCATTTGGGCCGTCCCCCCAGGTGACTCCTGTGTACCTTTCATGACCCTTTCTAAAAAATCCGCCTACAGAGAGAGGCATCTGTAGGGAAAGTGGATGGGGCTATGAGTGGGAGAGAGAGTGAGATAGCCAATGTGTGAAAGGCTGACTGTAATGTGTGAGCATAAGGTGGACAGTGTGTACTAAAGGGCGGTGAGAGTGAAACAAAGTATGTGTGTGCTGGATGTTGCCAGGGACCTCCACAAGAGCTTCTTGGGTATACAGTTCAGTGGCTAGCAGAGGAGCTTACAATTGTACATCATATTATGCCCACAGTAATGACTACATTCACAAAATCTTGTCCCAGCGTGCACAGGGCTCCTTCAGAAACATGGGAAGGATTATCTGGGGCAGTTGGTTCATTGATTGATTGTTTAAAGATTCTAATAGAGCACCAAGAGGGGAATTATTCAACAAACCCACTTGCAGAAACTGTAGCATTGTAATGTGCCCATATTTCACAATATGCATGACTGTGTACAGATAGAACAACTGGTACAGTGTACTGATTGTGACACTGAAATAAAGTGACTCCACAGAGTATTGATTGTAATAATTAACAATGATTAATTAATTAGAGTCCAAGGCCAGAAAAGACCAGTGTGCTCATCTTGTTTGACTTCTCTGTATAACACAGGCTGTAGGACTTTTCTGAGTTAATTCCTGTTTTCAACTAGGACATATCTTCTAGGTAAAAAAATTCATCAATCTTGATGCAGTTGATTCAGAAAAATTCAAAGTAGTTTTCACAACAAATAAATCTCCTTCCCCCTCCCGCTTTTTCCTCTCTTCCTAAGCAGCATTTTCAGCACTGCCCTCCCCAAGCATTCAAAAATCAGGAGTTGAAACCACAAAATTAGGTTGACTTAGTTTTTTTTAATATGAATTTGGTTTGGTAAGTATTAATTTGCCATATGGTTTTTGAGCCTTTAAGAGTGAATGTTTTGAAGATTTTTCTCTGCAACCATGAGGGATAGAAACTTAAAAAAAAAAAGAATGTTGATTCTCCCATAACTACGTGACACCAAAGTTTGTGAGACTTGTGATAAAACAATCAGTTTTAGGAACCGTTGGCTGCAATTGGGGGAGTTTCACCCTGAGAGGGCTGGATTTGTCCCTGTATGTACAAAATCACGTGGTTGCTATGGGAACCACCACTTAGAACTTCCTGACACTTTTACATTAATAGTCTCACATGTAACATTTCAATACAGTTTTTTGCACTTGGTTTACTTTATATTTATTTAAGAAAAGAAGTGGGAAAAGGAACCAAGGTGCCAGTGTGTTTATCTGCCTGTGCTTGTTAGACTATCTAACTCAGCAATCAATGTTCACTTCAAATTTAGCACCCTCAGCACTTGACAAATTGAAACGGGAAGGACGATGGTAGTATCAAGAAGGCCAGGACCGGCTCTAGGCACCAGCGCTCCAAGCATGTGCTGGGGTGGCACTTTCCAAGGGGCGGCACTCCGGCTCCTTTTTTTTTTTTTTTTTTGCTTGGGGCCAGCCCTGAGAGGAGGTGAGCTGCGGCGGTGGGGGGAGCGGGGAGGGCCGCAGGAAGTAACCCTGGGGGGGGGCAGAGGAACCACTCCCCCCCCAGTTTACCTCCTCTCCACTGCCGCCTGCTCCCCCGAGCGTGCTGCCACTCCGCTTCTCCCCCCTCCCTCCCAGGCTTGCCCCGCGAATCAGCTGTTTTGCGGCAAGCCTGGGAGGGAGGGATAGATGGGGAAATGGGGCGCACCCGGGGGAGGAGGCGGGGCCGGGGATTTGGGGAAGGGGTTGGAATGGGGTGGGGCTGGGGGGGGGCACGGGAAATTGTTTTTGCTTGGGGTGGCAAAAAACTTGGAGCCGGCCCTGAAGAAGGCTGAAGACCTAGACTCCTTCTGATATTGTCTTTAGGGATATGGTTGATAGAGGAAATTCAGGATGCAATGCAGGGAGGATCCTGTGCATGAATTCAGTCTGTTAGAAAATTCCTGCACTGTGCATGTGCAGCAGCTATTCCCATTTAATTTATTATTGGTATGGCAAGCTACAAAACATAGACTCCTCAGAGTTAGGTGCTTTGAAAAGGAACATGTAAGCTGATGTACTGGATGTGACCATGAGAGTCCCAGTGCAAGAAATCCCACAGTTGACAGATGGGAGGTAGTCTGCCCCCAGGAAGGTCTCATCATAATATTTAGAGATTGGCTAAACCCTCTGAATCATGAGGCGTTTTATACCTTTTGGCAAAAAAAATTGCATAGCTTATTTATTTTAACCATTTTTCCCCAAAAAAGGAAAGAGGTAATCCTCATTGAGGGCTATATACATGCCAAGATTGAAGATTTAAATCAAACTCTGCAACACTACCCATATATATAAAACTTAAAACAAAAATGCTTCACAATTGGGGTGAAAATAGCCAAAGATCTGAGCATTTTATCCAAAAGGATAATTTTATCAGCAAATTATAAACATTTGAAAATGGGGCTTTGTAAGAGTCATGTTGATTGCAGTTACCAATGGAATACAAATGCCCTGTTAATCATTGCTGATGTTGGATAAACAAACTATATAAATACATAAACACTATGAATGTTTGAAAGAAATGTAACAGAATGTAGAGTTGTTGTAGCCATCTTGGTCCCAGAATTTTAGAGACAAGTCAGGTGAAACAATGTCTTTATTGGACAAACTTCTGTTGGTGAGAGAGACAAGCTTTCCAGTTTAGACGGAGCTCTTCAGGTCTGGGAAATGCACTTAGAATGTTACAAATAAATATTATCTGTTCCACCTTGTATTTAGTTGTCTTCCTGAGCACCTTTCCCAGACCTGAAGAAGAATTCCATGTAAGCTGGAACGCTTGTCTCTGTCACCAGCAGAAGTTGGTCCTCTAAAGATATTACTTCATCCAAATGGACTTTCAGAAATGTAACAATGCAGACACTGCCACCTATTGACAAAGTACATTATTGTAATATAAACAAATACATCTGGAAACTAAAACTGAAAAAAAGATGGACTTAGTAATAGATGCAAACTGATAATGTCTGCTAACTCAGCTAGAACAACAGAGAGTCCTGTGGCACCTTTAAGACTAACAGATGTATTGGAGCATAAGCTTTCGTGGGTGAATACCCACTTCGTCAGACGCATGTAATGGAAATGTCCAGAGGCAGGTATAAATATGCAGGCAAGAATCAGTCTGGAGATAACGAGGTTAGCTCAATCAGGGAGGGTGAGGTCCTCTGCTAGCAGTTGAGGTGTGAGCACCAAGGGAGGAGAAACTGCTTTTGTAGTTGGCTAGCCAATCACAGTCTTTGTTTAATCCTGATCTGATGGTGTCAAATTTGCAAATGAACTGAAGCTCAGCAGTTTCTCTTTGGAGTCTGGTCCTGAAGTTCTTTTGCTGTAAGATGGCTACCTTTGTACATCATCATCACTGGCCACCTTGATGGCAATATCAGCCAAGCACTGAAAGCGAGGACTGAATGGGCATGGACACAGAACTACTTTCTAGCCTGAGCACCGGCACTACTGCATTACATAGCCAGTAATAGTCTGCCAATATTTCAAAGAGAGGCTTCCCTGTAACTGTTTTTCTTAGTCTATGATAAACCCTGTGTTCTAGTAGTGAGTGTGCTTGCATTTAGAAAGGATAAGAAAATGAGGAATCTATTCAGTTATTTTCACATTTAAACAAAAATTGTAACTGAAGAGGGGGCAGCAACATTTAGCAAATATACTTCTATTAATCTGGCCTTACTGGAAATATTTCTTCTTGTATTCCTGAAAAATAAACTTCGTGTATTGATAGTGTAGCACAGAACTCAACTGTTTTAGCCTGAGCATTAAGTAGATTTGTAGACCAGTGCTCTGTGAACTCTACAGCCTTCCATTGCCCTTCCAGGTGTTATTGCAGGTGCTGGTTTTAACCTACAAAGCCCTAATTGGTTAGGGACCTGGTTACCTAAGAGATGTTCTCTCCCTCTGAGACATACTTCCACAGTTAACACTGTTAACATGAGCAGAGGTGCTGGAGCTTGGGCTCTAGGAACAATCAGATCCAATAAGACTGTATTTCCAATGTGATTTAGATAGTTTTATTCCATTTGCAAGCTGATTTGCAAGCTAGGTGGGTTTTGTTTTTTGTTAGTGAAGAGCAAGGAATGTGTCTGAAAGGATGTTCAACATGAAATAACTGACTTTTCATGGAGGGTATTTGCCTTAAATACATCGATGTTAAACATTATCAGATCATGTGACACTTTAACGGTCATGTATCAAATCAGAATTTATCTGTGTCCTAACTATAAACTGGGTGCAAAACTGGTTGGAAAACCATTCCCAGAGAGTAGTTATTAGTGGCTCATAGTCAAGCTGGAGGGCATAACAAGTGAGGCCATAGAATCCTAGAAGATTAGGGTTGGAAGAGACCTCGGGAGGTCATCTAGTCCAACCCCTTGCTCAAAGCAGGACCAACCCCAACTAAATAATCCCAGCCAGGGCTTTGTGAAGCTGGGCCTTAAAAACCTCTAAGAATAGAGATTTCACCACCTCCCTAGGTAACCCATTCCAGTGCTTCACCACCCTCCTAGTGAAATAGCTTTTCCTACTATCCAACCTAGACCTCCCGCACTGCAACTTGAGACCATTGATCCTTGTTCTGTCATCTGCCACCACTTTGAACAGCCTAGCTCCATCCTCTTTGGAACCCCCCTTCAGGTAGTTGAGAGCTGCTATCAAATCCCCCCTCACTCTTCTCTTCCCAGTTCCCTCAGCCTCTCCTCATAAGTCATTTGCCCCAGCCCCCTAATCATTTTTGTTTCCCTCTGCTGGACTCTCTCCAATATATCCACATTCTTTCTGTAGTGGGGGGGGGGGGGCGGGCAAAATTGGACACAGTACTCCAGATGTGGCCTCACCAGTGCCGAATAGAGGGGAATAATCACTTCCCTCAATCTGCTGGCAATGCTCCTACTAATGCAGCCCAATATGCCATTAGCCTTCTTGGCAACAAGTGCACACTGTTGACTCATATCCAGCTTCTCATCCACTGTAATCCCCAGGTCCTTTTATGCAGAACTGCTGCTTAGCCAGTCAGTCCCCAGCCTCTAGCAGTGCATGGGATTCTTACGGCCTAAGTGCAGGACTCTGCACTTATCCTTGTTGAACCTCCATCAAATTTCTTTTGGCTCAATCTTCCAATTTGTCTAGGTCACTCTGGACCCTATCCCTACTTTCCAGCATATCTACCTCTCCCCCCAGCTTAGTGTCATCCGCGGACTTGCTGAGGGTGCAATCCATCCCATCATTCACATCATTAATGAAGATGTTGAACAAAATTGGCCCCAGGACCGACCCCTGGGGCACTCCGCTTGATACCGGCTGCCAACTAGACATCGAGCCATTGATCACTACCTGTTGAGCTTGACGATCTAGCGAGCTTTCTATCCACCTTATAGTCCATTCATGCAATCCATACTTTTTTAACTTACTGGCAAGAATACTGTTGGAGACTATAGCAAAAGCTTTGCTGAAGTCAAGATACATAACATCCACCGAGTGATGTGCTGGCTGCCCTTCCCGCAGCCCCCATTGGCCTGGAGTGGCGAACTGCGGCCAGTGGGAGCCGCCATCGGCCGAACCTGCGGACGCGGCAGGTAAACAAACCGGCCCGGCCCGCCAGGGGCTTTCCCTGAACAAGCGGTGGACCAGCTTTGAGAAGCACTGTTTTAGATAATGGCATAGAGAGTACACTTATAAAGTTTGCAGATGACACCAAACTGGAAGGGGTTGTAAGTGGTTTGGAGAACAGGATTAAAATTCAAAATGATCTGAACAAACTGGAGAAATGGTCTGAAGTAAATAGTATGAAATTCAAGAAGGACAAATGCAAAGTACTCCACTTAGGAAGGAACAATCAATACAAAATGGGAAATGACTGCTTTGGAAGGAGTACTGTAGAAATGCATCTGGCCGTTATAGTGGGTCACAAGATAAATATGAGCCAATGGTGTAACACTGTTGCCAAAAAAGCAAACATCATTCTGGGGTATATTAGTAAGAGTTTTGTAAGCAAGACACGAGAAGTAATTCTTCCACTCTACTCCATGCTGATAAGGCTTCAGCTGGAGTGTTGTGTCCAGTTCTGGATGCCACATTTCAATAAAGATGTGGACAAATTGGAGAATGTCCAGAGGAGAGCAACAAAAATGATTAAATATCTAGAAAACATGACCTATGATGAAAAATTGAAAAAAAAATGTGTTTGTTTAGTTTTCAGAAGAGAAGACTGGCGGGGGGGAGGGGGTATGATAACAAGGACATAAAATGTTATTACAAGGAGGAGGGAGAAAAATTGTTCTCATTAACCTCTGAGGGTAGGACAAGAAGCAGTGGGTTTAAATTGCAATAAGGGAGGTTTAGGTTGCACATTCAGAAAAGTTTCCCAATTGTCAGGCCCCGCCTCCTACCTAGATCTCCTGGGCAAACTCCAGCTGGCTCCAACTTCAGGCAACACTAGGTGAGTCCTGTTTCAAGCCATGGGTGCAGTTTGGGGGTGGGGGGGCCATGCAGAGTCACTGCCACTGCCTTCCCCCATTTCTGCCAGTGCTGAGCTGCTCTGCTATGCCTAGATGGGGAAGTGTCTGTCCTCAGAGGTGCCATTTAGGGGAGGAAGGGGGGGGGGGCTGTCCTGGCCCCCCAGGATAGTATAAATTTCAGGGCAAATTTGTCTCTTTCATCCCTCCCTTGCACCCTTTATCCAAAATACTCATTTGACACTGAAGTTAAATAGGTGTTAACAAAATAAGACAAAACAGCTTTTCAAAGTGTGATTTAAAATCCCTTCCCTTCTCCATTGCTCAATTTTCTGTCTCTTTCTTGTGATGTTATCATTTCATAGTTCTTCTGTTATCATAGGCTTTGTCTGGATTAGCATTTGTCCTCCTGTTATAATTGATTGCCAATTGCTTGTTATGTGACTGTAAATGCTAATGTAGATGCAAACATTTGCAAAGTATCAGGACATGGTGGCTCAGCCTCAGGCTAACCACAGAACTTTGTGCCCCAGAACAAACGTTTGTGGAGAACCTCAGTTATCAACACAATTAGGATTTACGATCAGTTAGCTCAAATTATAACAGGACCACCAACTCTAGTCTAGACAAAGCCAAAGCATGAGTCCCCCATGTTAGACAGGACTGGATTTTTAATATAAAAGGAGGCAACATAAATGTGTCTTCCCTCCCCAAATCAAACAAAAACAAACATACAAACAAACAAAAACACATAGGCCCCCAAATCTTTGTGCCTTCTTTACACATCAGAAGAAAATCAAACAAAAGCACAGTCTCAATTATTGCCCCTTTACAGGTTTCAGAGTGGTAGCTGTGTTAGTCTGCGGAGTCCTTGTGGAACCTTAGAGACTAACAAATGTATTTGGGCATAAGCTTTCGTGGGCTAGAACCCACTTCATCAGCTGCATGGAGTGGAAAATACAGGAGCAGGTATAAAAAAATGAAAAGATGTGATTTGCCTTACCAAGTGTGAGGTCAGTCTAACGAGACAATTCAATTGACAGCAGGATACCCAGGGAGGAAAAATAACTTTTGAAGAAGTAATGAGAGTAGCCCATTTCAGACAGTTGACAAGAAGGTGTGAGTAACGGGGAAATTAGGTTTAGGTTTTGTAATGACCCAACCACTCCCAGTCTTTATTCAGCCCTAATCTGATGGTGTCCAGTTTGCAAATTAATTCCAGTTCTGCAGTTTCATGTTGGAGTCTGTTTTGGAAGTTTTTTGTTGAAGAATTGCCACTTTCGGGTCTGTTATTGAGTGACCAGGGAGACTGAAGTGTTCTCCTACTGGTTTTTGAATGTTATGATTCCTGATGTCAGATTTGTGTCCATTTATACTTATGCGTAGAGACTGTCTGGTTTGGCCAATGTACATGGCAGAGGGGCATTGCTGGCACATGATGGCATATATCACATTGTTAGATGTGCAGGTGAATGAGCCCCGGATGGTGTGGCTGATGTGGTTAGGTCCTATGATGGTGTCCCTTGAATAGATATGTGGACAGAGTTGGCATCGGGGTTTGTTGCAGGGTTTGGTTCCTGGGTTGGTGTTTTTGTTGTGTGGTGTGTAGTTGCTAGTGAGTATTTGCTTCAGGTTGGGGGGCTATCTGTAAGTGAGGACTGGCCTGTCCCCCAAGGTCTGAGAGTGAGGGATCATCCTTCAGGATAGGTTGTAGATCTTTGATGAGGCACTGGAGAGGTTTTAGTTGGGGGCTGTAGGTGATGGCTAGTGGCGTTCTGTTACTTTCTTTATTGGGCCTGTCTTGTAGTAGGTGACTTCTGGGTACTCTTCTGGCTCTGTCAATCTGTTTCTTCACTTCAGCAGTTGGGTATTGTAGTTTTAAGAACGCTTGATAGAGATCCTGTAGGTGTTTGTCTCTGTCTGAGGGATTGGAGCAAATGCGGTTGTATCTTAGAGCTTGGCTGTAGACAATGGATCGTGTGATGTGGTCTGGATGAAAGCTGGAGACATGTAGGTAAGTATAGCAGTCAGTAGGTTTCTGGTATAGGATGGTGTTTATGTGACCATCGCTTATTAGCACTGTAGCGTCCAGGAAGTGGACCTCTTGTGTGGACTGGTCCAGGCTGAGGTTGATGGTGGGGTGGAAATTGTTGAAATCTTGGTGGAATTCCTCAAGGGCCTCCTTCCCATGGGTCCAGATGATGAAGATGTCATCAATGTAGTGCAAGTAGAGTAGGGGCGTAAGGGGACGAGAGCTGAGGTAGCATTGTTCTAAGTCAGCCATAAAAATGTTGGCATATTGTGGGGCCATACGGGTACCATAGCAGCCCCACTGACTTGAAGGTATAAATTGTCTCCAAATCTGAAATAGTTATGGGTGAGGACAAAGTCACAAAGTTCAGCCACCAGGTTTGCCGTGATGGTATCGGGGATGCTATTCCTGATGGCTTGTAGTCCATTTTGTGTGGAATGTTTGTGTAGAGAGCTTCTACATCCATAGTGGCTAGGATGGTGTCTTCTGGAAGATCACCAAAGGATTGTAGTTTCCCCAGGAAGTCAGTGGTGTCTCAAAGATAGCTGGGAGTGCTGGTAGCGTAGAGCCTGAGGAGAGAGTCTACATAGCCAGACAGTCCTGTTGTCAGGGTGCCAATGCCTGAGATGATGGGACGTCCAGGATTCCCAGGTTTATGGATTTTGGGTAGTAGATAGAATACCCCTGGTCGGGGCTCTAGAGGTGTGTCAGTGTAGATTTGTTCCTGTGCTCCTATAGGGCGTTTCTTGAGCAGATGATGTAGTTTCTTTTGGTAATCCTCAGTGGGGTCAGAGGGTAATGGCCTGTAGAATGTGGTGTCAGAGAGGTGTCTAGCAGCCTCTTGTTCATATTCCAACCTAGTCATAATGACTACATGAATAGGTCACGATGACTACATGAATAGGGATCAATCTTGGATAATTTCCACCACCCACTTCCCTTTTGGGGAAGCAATAATTAAAAAGCTATTCTGGGACTGGGGTAGAATTTATGGTGCAAATTTAGGTCATTTGATCAAGAGGTTCACAATATATGTCCTCCCCCTGCATTATGAGTTTATTTTAAGTTTTTAAAGTACTCTAAAATCCACATGCATAATAAGATTATCTAGGATATTGGTATGCCACAACAGGGCAATGGTGCAAGTTTCAAATAATTTGGTTCAGGTATTCCTCAGATACTGTCCCCCCCAATAAGAAGAAAATTTTAATATTACAGTTGCTCTAAAACTGACATGTATAGTGAGATTACCTTGAACAATGGTATTCCACAACTGAAACTGAGGTAGAGGGGAACTCCCATTGAGATGAATGGATCATTTCACACCAACCAGTGCTATTGTGTTAGACTATTCATCTCTTTGGAGCATCCTAATTCATCTGAGCACACCCCACTGAGGTGAATGGGCCATTCCACACATCAACAGTATTCCTGTACTGCAGAGGGTGTGCAGAGCCCCTTCCTTTAAACTAACTCCCTGAAGTAAATACGAAGTCTGGGGCTCCCTGCTATTCCTCTTGCTGCCTCCAGCTGGTAAATGTGCTCCTCGCAGCCCATCAGTTACCATCCTCCTCTCTTTCCAATGCTCTTCCAGCCCTACTGGAGGCATGGTGCGGCCAGGAGGAGGGCAGAGCTGACAGCTAAAGTGGCAGATCATTCCCCTCCCACAGGTGCCCTCCAATCATGCCCCCTCACTAACACCTCTTCCTCAAGAAACAAGGAAATTAACTGCCCAAAAACATGGTTAATGCAGGTCTTGTTTACACTACAGTGCCTTTGCCAGTATAGCTATGCCAGTTAGACTCACCCCTACTTAGTACCCTCTTCAACTCAAGAAGTGTGTTTCAGATTCCTGCTGGCACTGCCAGTCTGAATGCCTTCTTTGGCTTGTCAGATTGGGTTTATATCTGCTGGTGAACCATAGCGCCATTCTTTAGACTGCTTCACAGGCTGGTGAACCACCTGTGGTTCATTAATTTTATACCAGTGTAACTCCACTGATTTCATTGGGGTTGCTCCTGATTTACACTGCTACAAGTGATGAGAGAATCAGGCATAGGCACTGACTCCATGGGTGCTCCAGGGCTCAAGCACCCATGGAAAAAAATAGTGGGGGTGATCAACACCCACCAGCCACAGTTGTTCAGCTAGACTACCATTCAGCTGTTCGGCAGCTGGCACGGGGCCTCGAGGGAGGGGGTGGAGCAGGGACAGGAAGGGGCAGAGCGAGGATGGGGCCTCAAGGGAGGGGATGGAGTGTGGTGGGGCCTTGGGGCAGAGTGGGGGTGGAGCACCCACCGGGAAAAATAAAAGTTAGCGCCTATGAAGAAACTAATTCACTAATGAATAGATAGATAATTAATTGAGACTAGGAGCCAAATTCTGCCCTGCTTTGCACCTAATGCAATGGTGTTGAGATCATTGGCATGAACAGAAGTGCAAGAATTTGGCCCCTGATAAACATATAAGACAGTAAGTAAATTAAACTAGTTAAGTAATATAAACCTAAACTACACAAGCATGGTAATAAAAAAAAAAAAAGTCAAAACTGTTTTTGATAGAAAACTGGGTTTTTAACTAAACAAAGTTTTGAACAGAAAGTGACTCTTTTTTTTCCTGAAACCCAACAGAATTTTTTTTTTTGGTTTTTATCTTTTGACTAAATGTCAAAATTTCCCATGGGGGGAGGGGAGAATCCTCATTTTTCACCCAGTTCTAGGTAAGGGTAATTTCAGATACTCCTGAGGCCTCCTGCCCTGACAGGTCTCATAGTTTCATAATTACTGTCTTCTTGCCCCTGGAGAGGGAGAATAAATGTTTTTCTTCTCCCTTTTTGCAGTATGGAAAGCCTGTACAACCAAGAAGAGACTCAGGCTCTGATCCTTCAAAAACTTCCTTTTGATAGGTCTATTCCCATGTCTAGTGGTCAGCATGGGCATAACTCTTTGTAGGATCGAGGCCAAACTGTTACTTCAGGGAAAATAGTAAAAATGACTCTACAAAAAGTGCTATCAAATGCACAAAGTCAGCAAACATATTGAAACTGGAAAAGATACTTTTTTTTTTTTCTTAACTACCTGTTGGTTAGAGAAAAGTTTCCTGTTACTTGTAACTACAGTTTTTTAAAAAACCAGACAGAAGTATGTGTTTGAAGTTGACTCTGGCCTTTTAAAAAACAAAACAAAACAAATTATCTTAAATTTTGCAGACAAGAATATAGTCAATAGAAAATTAGCATATTATTAATACCTAATATCTTAATAACTAGCAATCGTTTTCATTGGGGCATAAACATTCCTTACCATTTAATGCATCATAAAAAGCTCAATTGCCTATTAATTGCTAATGCAATTTGAAGCTAACTACATGATAATACATTCTCTTGCAAGCCTCTTCAATCTTAATTGCGTCCTTTAATAATAAACCAATGTGCACTGAACATGCAACCACTAAATCAAATGTCTATACGAGACAATTAAAGGAATTTGCAGTGTTGTTGTAGCAGTGTTGATCCTAGGACGTTAGAGAGACAAGGTGGGTGAGGTAACATATTTTATTGGATCAACTTCTGTGGATGAAAAAGACAAGCTTTCAAGCTACACAGAGCTCCTTTTCAGGCCTAATAAAAGATATTACCTTATCCACCTTGTCTCTCTAATTAAAGGAGTATCATTTAAGTGTTATATAAAGCACAAGTAGCTACATAATATTCTGCTAGTGATAATCTTGTGTCACATCCCTTTCTAATTAGTCCTTTGTTTAAATGGAGATCAATCACTTATGTTTTTGGCCAGGTACAGGTAAGCCTCTGTGTGGTTCTTGGCCCTGTGTGGTTTTATCAACAGTCTGCTTTACAGGAATTTTAACGAAAGCAAATCTGGTCTTTGAATTCATGACATTTCTGTGTGCACTGTGGTCTGGCCTTGAAAAGGGCT
Organism: Platysternon megacephalum; assembly: GCA_003942145.1. Taxonomy (NCBI): domain Eukaryota; kingdom Metazoa; phylum Chordata; order Testudines; family Platysternidae; genus Platysternon; species Platysternon megacephalum. Next base: position 6,745,083 of record QXTE01000063.1, read on the forward strand.
GTCTTTCCTCCAGTGTATTATAGATTACAGTATCAGGGTTCTCTAAGACCCCCATGTGGGGAACCATGTGGATAACATTGACAGCTCATATTAGTGAAATGCCAGCTGCTCTTTGTGCCTTGCTTGCTCGCATGTTGGTTTGCTCTCACCAGGAGGAAACTCTCAATGGGAAGCAAAAAGGTTGTGTTTCAGCTATGTTTTTTAAAATCCATTCTAATTGCTTTTTTACATTCCTGTTGTTGGATCATATTGGTTTGCTTCTGGCAGAACACTCTAATTGGTGTTGCCAGTCTTCAGATTTTGATCTTGTGTCTGATATTATATTTTGTTTAATACATGCTATTAAGCAAGAATTAATGAGACAGCTGAATGTCAGTGTGAGAATGGACCTTGATAAGATCCAGTTGCTTTCACTGCAACTGACTGAAAACTTATTCTTTTTTACAGTGATATACTTTCTTGAATTTTATACACAACTACAGCTTTATCATTGTACCTCTTATTCTTCCTCTATATCTGAGGTTTTACTGGAAAAAATCTCAGTGCCGTGAGTGGGAATTTTGCTAGGATGATGCCTGATGCATTGGGCCCATCATAATGTTCAAAAACTTCTGTGCCTATTAATTTCACACCAGTCTTTCACTTGGGCTTTTTCACAAATTAATCTCCTTCCGTTCCCTCATATGTACACAGGGGTGGTAGTGTGATGTCAGGTTTGATTTGAAGAAATGTGGGACATTTGATTTCTTTATAAAGAGAATTTATTTTAGAAAATACTTTAATACTGGGGCAGATTTTCATATGCATGATTTAAATACCCATTTATCTTATGTTTTTTCATAGTTTTACTTATTTTTTTTCTAATTCTGTTTGTTTCATTTGAACACATTAAGTGACAGATCTACAGGAAATGAAACAATTATGAAAGCCAGAAAATACTATAAAATACTATTTTTCATTTACCCTTAAATATCTTCAGTTTCATATCCAGAGAGTAGACTATAATACAGTGTAATAATATCTGGAGCCACAGAAAAGAGGGGGGAAATGATATAACCATTACAAGAATTTTAAAAGGCCACTTAAATAGAAAAAGTTTCCCAGTAGACTATCACAGCAGGTTGCATCATATAAAATCCCAACTCAGACTAGAAGAAGATAAACATAACTAAACCCAAGGGCCAAACAACCCTTGTTAGGTATTTCTAAGCAAACACAGATGTCCCATAATATTCCAGCAACGTCTGTTTTAATGTTATCCAGAAGCAAAGAGGAGACAATCTTAAAAAAAAAAAAAAAAAAAAAGAGGAAAACCTCCAACCATCAGTTAAAGAGAACAGAAAGGAAAAAAAGTAAGAACTCTGAAGTAAATCTTCCTCGTCTCCATTCAGGATCAAATCTGTTTGACATTGCTTCCTTCCTTTCTTTTGCACATCTGAGGGGTATCAGAAACTGCTCACATGGTAAGAAAAATAAATTTGTCCACTCAAAACAATTAGCACTTTAGCAAGAAACAAAACTTTAATTTCAGTATAACTGTTCAGAAATCCTGCTCTCAGTCATTGTTCTACATCTCAGAACTTGAGCTGTTTATGGAAATACAGAATATGTACCAGTTTTTCCTTGTAAGGAAATACACTGTTTTTCTAAACCTCAAAAATAATGCACTCTGGTAGCCAAGCAGAATAGAAACATACAAGAACTTGGAAGTCATAAATGGCCAGATTTTTATATGTATTTTGGTGCCTAAAAGATGCAAATAGGCACCTTCTGGGATTGTCAAAAGTGCCTACATGCGCATCCGCACCCTTAAGTGTCTAAATACTTTTGAAAATCTGGCCCCAAATCCTTTAGGGTGCATTTAGTGCTGATACACTCCCTAGGGATATGAAATGATTTTTGCTGCCTTTTAAAGGAAGCCACATTTTTGATCCAAAACAGTTTCCAGTAATGAGGCGAGAGTTTTACTAGACTGTTTACCTTCTGTGTTTCATTAGGAAAGAGTGAAGCTGAATGCAAATTAAGTTAAACAAGTGGAATTTGATTAAACCATGTGCACTGCTCTATCCATGTGGCTGAGTTGCTTCCACCAAACTCCTTAAGATCCCTGTTCCACTGGTATCCTGTCAATAATTGTCCCTCCAGGGAACATGGAGCCTCTGACTCCAGTTCCACTTATCATGATACATACATTTAAATTAGGCTCAGGAGCCTGAGATTTGGGTATTTTACTACTATGCTATAAAGCAGAGGTTCTCAAACTGTGGTCCACGGACAACCAGTGGTCCACAAACTCCATTCAGGTTGTCCCTCTAAGGTGCGGTCGCATATGAGAGAATGAAGGGCTACCCACCTAATTAGGTGCCTGGACCATGGAGCAGACGTACATGTAAGGTGAGGTGGTGGCCTTGGGGGGAATAGATGGGAAGGGGTAGTGGGGTGAGAAGAGGGGGTGGGGGGGAATTTGGGACGTGCAGGGCTGCAAAGGCCAGAGAAAGAGGCAACTTTCCCCAGCTCCAGGGCCACAGCTGCCAGGGAGAGACAGCTCTCCTTCCCAGCCACAGCTCGGAGGCTGCTGAAGCGGGGGAGAAAGGGCACATCCATCGCATTAGAAAGGTAAGATTACTGATATTAAAATATGAGTGGTGTGCTTTTTTTTGTAGAACAAAAAAACGTTTATTATTATTAAGGGATTTTTTATATAGCACTTTTATCCAAAGTGCTTTACAATAGTTAGCTAACCGTATAAACAACATTTGGAAAGCTCATTAAGTGGTATTCCAAGACCTTCAGCAATTTTCAAGTGGTCCATGAAAAAAAAAGTTTGCGAACCACTGTTATAAAGCTTTAAGGTCTGCATTATCAGTGTGGGTCTAGTGAAATCAACAAAATCACATCAATGTAAAACTAGAGTTACACGGTAGGGAATCGGGTCCTTAACTTTATAGGGTAGAAATCTTACTGTAAAACTCAAAACAAATGTAAGATTTTAACTTCTGAGTAGACTGTGCATTATTTTATTTATCTGTCTAAAGTACCCTAAATTTTCTTTCTATTTTTACCAGTCACAGACCAAGACTCAATCTTTGTCCTTAATATCCTGAAGAATGTTTCCCATGAGATGTCTGCAGATGAGACACCTTCCAGGATCCCAAGATTTGCTACAACAACTTGAATACCCGAGGTTCCTATCACTAACATATAACACTGATAAAGTGTCACCATCCAGCCCCAGTTCACCGAGGCAATTAGGTATATGCCTGACTCCAGTAGCGTCGCCAGCATTTCCGGTGCCCTAGGCGGCGGAAGGTCCCGCCCCCAAATTTCCACGGCCGGCCGGGGCGCCAGCGCCCCTCAAATGTTCGCGCCCTAGGCGACCGCCTAGGTCGCCTAATGGGTTGAGCCGGCCCTGCCTGACTCTGAGTACATTGTTAGTACCATTGAGATAAGATTAAGTGCCTAATTCAGCACTATGTTACTCCAGTTTTATGCTGGTGTCATGTCATTGATAAGACTTTTTGTATGTTTTAAGTTTGGCATATTGTTATGTACCCGGCTTTAATAGGTTATAGTCAGTACTGAGGGGCCTCCTTTTGCTGTGTCCTATTGTTGTCTCCTTCCTACACCATACAATGGTGCATATCCAATCTTTTAATATAAAACAGCATGAAAAGTGAGGTCTTACCTATTAAACACAAAAAAATGTCAAAACCAGGAATTAGAGGATCACAGAGATCCACTATAAGTTTTCCTCCATGATGAGGGCCCATTGAGGGTACAGAATAAGCAGAGTAATGTGACCTGCTCAATATCTGAGGCCTGCAGGTCAAAGGGGAGATTGGGTATAAACATCTGCTTAGAGCTGGCAAAAATATTTCAAATTTCAAAAAACGCACACACAAAATCATGAGCAAATAAGTCATGTCTTATATGCATGTGTTTGAAATACAAACAATGAATGATGGTATGTCATGCTGTGACATAAACCATTTATTAGTGCTCATATGAGTGCCCTGCCTAATGCTTGAGTGACAAAGCCCAAATAAGTACAGATAAAATGTTTACCATTGTGTATTTTATGTTGCAGGAAAAACTGTTTTGGAAATGTGTTAAGAAGTTCTAAAAGATTTTATTAGAACTAGTTGTTATATCCCTCATTTGTAAAACCAGGTACCTTAATTACCATGAGTTCAACTGCACAAGGCACAAAGACAGTGATAAAAATAATCCCTAAAATGGTGTTGTATATGTGCAGCTGAGATGTTTTTAAAGTCCGTTATCTTGGGACTTACCTTGGCTCAAAGCAAGTGGTATGTTTCCCATTGAAAAGGGGGTAATTGAAATGTCCAGCTGAATGATATGCCTCTCTCTAGCCCTGCTCTGGCATGAGATAAGACCTTAAAGTTCTAACATTGTGATGTACAGCTGTCAGTAGCGGCGCCAGCTTTGCTGGCGCCCTAGGCGGCGGAAGGTCCCGCCCCCCAAATCCCACCCCCAACAGCGGCGGCGGAAGGTCCCGCCCCCAAATTTCTATGGGCGACGGGGGCGCAGGCGCCCCCAAAATAGCAGCACCCTAGGCGACCGCCTAGGTCGCCTAATGGGAGCGCTGGCCCTGACAGCTGTCATTGGCCGTGGACTGAATCTTGGCAGGGTGAATTTTTGGGAGAATATTCCAAATTTTGGGAGAGAAGACTGAAACATCTCTGGCTGGCTGATTTAAAATGTAGTGGCTCATTCATTCGCAATGTTAAAAAAGCCTTGTCCGGATGTATCAGAAGAAGGCAGATGAGGTGCTTAAAACTACATGATGCATTTATTCATTGCATTATTGTAGTTTTTCATCTAAATAACACCTCAATATGTAGGGAATACAATTTGTTAGCAATATCTATAGGGATAATAATGCTTTATTTGCACGTTGGTTTAAAGTATGATCCTTTGGGAATACTCTTTTGAACATATGTATTATTTCACTTTATCCATTTCATTTTAATTTGTGACTATAGGATCAACCCAACATTACAGCTGAGCATGAGGCATCAGCACAGACTACAGTGAAATTAGAAACTCTGAATAGCCACGGAGGTCTCATGGATTGACATTGCCTACTCTGTTTTGAGTCAAGTACAGTATGATCTTTAAGCTGTTCCATAAACTGTCTCTAAGCAAGCTTTTGCATGTCAGTTTTCAGATTTACTAGTTTCACCTTCAGTCATCATAAAAAAACCAAACCTATTTGATTTGAGAACAGCATGCATACTATGATTCCTGAATAGAACCAATGTATTATGCAATCTCAGTAACTGTGTATACAAGTTGTATTGTGATGTATATTTTTGTTACCCTTTTTTGACGTGAGTGGCTAGTCAAAGATTGGGGCTCTGGGGATGTCTCAGTTGGGAGTAGACACTGATGACTGAGTCAGGTATTTTCTTTGATGTAATCTTGTTTATTTACAAGGAATATACGAAGTCCTGCTTCTCCAAATGCAGGAAGAACCAAAGGCAAAAAGAGCACTTTCTTAGTTTACAGGCTTGGCACCCCAGAACCAGTCTCAGGATCACACAGTTCTTACAGGCTTCTGTCTAGATTTCTTCAAGCTGTCTCTCTGGTATACACACACACACGTGTCCTCACCACCTCCCAATATTCAACAAAATCCCCTTTATTCACATGCTCCAAAACTCCTGGGTGGATTCACATAACTCTTCTGACTTGGGTGGGGGATAGTGCTAATTTATTCTTAGAGTTATATTAATTGAAGTTTGCATTCACAAGCATCAATCTCAATAAGGCTTTAACTCAATCGACAATAAGGATTCACCCAGTTCATAACATTACATTGTGCATCACAGGACAGGTTTGTGCTTTTGGCTATCTACATAATAGGAATTTATGGTTGTAGAAGTGCAGCAAATCAGATACCTATCTATGTGATTCACTTTAATAATAATAATTAGGGGTTGTGTGTCAAATAGTCAGCCTGATTCATCATTGATCTTAACAGATTTGCACTAGCATAAAACTGGAATAAAACAGTGCATTGTTTTGTTAAAAATCGGCTGTCTCCTCAGCATTTGGTAGATATCCTTAAATTTTGCTAATGAACTGAATTTTGAGATGCCTGCAATATCCAATGCACTGACTACCCCTATCAAATTCAAATAGGTTTATTATGCTATTGCTTCTCTGGAGAATGGGAATAGGAGGTGGTGAGAACATCATTTTGCAGTTATTTTAAAAGTCTCAACCTGGCATCATCTGGGTAACCTGTGCAACTAATGAAGTCCCCAAAGTATGAGAATGTTGTATTAAAATTGACATCTGCCTGTTCTAGATTTGTTCTTTTACCCTCCAAATTAAAAATACAATAGCACAGATGAATTCAATGAATTAACAATAAGCAGCTCATTTGGAGTCCAAATGCAGTTACTATCAGTAATAAATTTCACAAGTAATTAGGAGAATGTATTTGTGCTAGTTTGAAGGTAATTGGTTGTTATGGTTTTAATATGTCTCGCCACTTTTTATTTTTACTGCATTTTACCTCCAGCTGCTGTCATATTAATCCACAGAAACACCTTGCTAAGAGGAAAATGAAAGCAACAGTTACTTGTGGAAATGCTGTTTTCAGTCAAAAAATTTGCTTTTATAAGTGATCATCTCTGAACTCTTCTTCAGTTGAATACATTTTCCGAATCACAGAGATCCATCCCCATCAGCTCAGAGAGCACAACATTACCCAGACAATGCAGTTTAATCCCCTCATTCTCCAAGAAGTCACCCACAAGGAAGTAGAGGAGGATGGTTTTTAAGTACTGGACAGCAAAGTGTGAGATATGGATTTAACTCTCAGCTCAGCCATAGACTTGCTGTGTGACCTTGGGATAGTCAAATCTCTCTGGCCAAGAGCCATAAAGGGTATTTCTACACTGCAGCTGGGAGTTTGGCTCCTGGCCCAGGCAGACAGACTTGCACTACCTCCACTCAAGCTAGCATGCTAAAAATATCAGTGCGGATGTTGCAGGGGAGGGTCAGGTGGGCTTGGAATTGAGCGGATAGCTCACGCCACTGCCCATGCCGCAATGTCCACATTGCTATTTTTAGCATGCTAGCTTGAGCAGAGCTAGCATAAATGTCTGTCTGTCTGAGCTGGGAGCCATACTCCTACATGCAGTGTAAACATAACCTTAGGTGCCTAAGTCCCAGTTTTGGCTTCATTGTGATCCACAAAATTCCCCCCAAATCCTCTAGGAACCTAACCTTACTCGGCATTTACATTTTCAGAGTAAAAGTTTCCTAGGCACTTAAGTTTCTGCCTGTGGGTATGCACAGTGCTGCCTCACTATAATTGTCTGGGTGCCTATTTCCCACCTAAGCTCCAGAACAATCCATGGGAAGATAGGCAGAGGAATGCTTACCTCACCCGTGGGGCCCAAGCCAATAGGTAGTCTCTGAGTATGCCTACTGGATTGGTCCCATTCAAAACTGGGGGCAGTGGTGATGTACCTACCTTATATATTTTAACTGAGTGGTTAGAGCATTCACCTGGGATGTAGAAGACGTGGGTTCAATTCCCCTCTCTTCCTAAGGGGAAGAAAGACCCTCTTGTCAAATCCTCCCATTCTTCTTAAGAGAGTGCTCTAACCACTGAGCTATGGGATATTCTGTGAGGCTCCCTCAATCTCTCCTGTTGAATCTGTCCACTGTGTATAAAATAAGTAGTCATTGGAGCAGCATGACTGGATCCTGGTTTCCTGCCTTCAAGCTGGGTGCCGTCACCACCAGGCTATAGAATCAGATCCTATGTGAAAAAGCTTCTAAGGAGAGATTAAGGGGGGGCCCTACAACAAAATATCCCATTGCTCAAAGCAATCTTCTGAGAGGAGTCGGAGATCCCTGGTCAAACTCTTTCTCCACCTCAAAAAGACATAGGGGAAGTGAACCTGGGCCTTCTCCATCCCATACGAGTTCTCTAATCACTGGGCTAAAGGTGGGCACTACCACCACTCCACCTTAAGTTCTCCGCTAGCGACTTTGTGTGGAGTGAAGAAGGGCCCTTACTCATTCACACAAGAAATGTCTTGGGCACCTAAATCTCATGACTCCAGGAAAAAGTTTCTGTTTGTGGATCGCTAGCACAGATAAATGCCTCCTTGCAGCCCAGACTTAGGCAACCGTTTCTGGGGAAATAAGTGGGACATAAGACATACCCTTCTTGCCAGCATCTCCCATTGGCTAGTTTAGGTGGCACCCCATCTAGCATGCTGCCTTTTGTGGACTGGTTTATTAAGCACCTATTGTGACGTTGTGCAGTCTATATGATTTTGAAAAAACATGATAATAAGTGAATATAATGTAACTGGAATATGCTTCATGCAAAAGGTATCATCACAAAGCTTATAATCTACTGAGAGTGATCATCCTATTTGTATAAATGTACCACTCTTGTATCTAAAACTAGAAATATAAAATATAACTCTGAGGGCCTATTGTAATTATGCAAAGTGTGGGCCATTAATGGTGGTTTGGAATCTTGATGACTCCCATTAACCAGAGCCATTGTCTGCAGATGGCTGTATTTACCTGTGAGTCTTCCTGTATATGTGTGTGCTGGCAAGTGAGTAATGAAGCCTTGCAGTGACATGTGATCATGTCACCTGAACTGGAATCCATCTTTAACCTGGTGCTTTTCCAGTGAGGGGTGGGGGAACCCAGAGGGACAAAGGATTCCCGCCTTATGCAAAAGATATATAAAGGGGTGGAAGAGAACAGAGGGGGAGAGGAGCCATCATGAAGAATCCCCTAGCTATCACCTGAGCTGGAACAAGAGCTGTACCAGGGGAAAGAATTGTGCCCAGGCCTGGAAGGTGTCCAGTCTGAGAAAAAACTTACTGAAGCATCTCTGAGGGTGAGATTATCTGTATTCAGTTTGATTAGACATAGATTTGCGCATTTTATTTTATTTTGCTGGGTAACTTACTTTGTTCTGTCTGTTACTACTTGGAATCACTTAAATCCTACTATCTGTATTTAATAAAATCACTTTCTACTTATTAATTAACTCAGAGTATGTATTAATATCTGGGGGAGCAAACAGCTGTGCATATCTCTCTATCAGTGTTATAGAGGGCGAACAATTTGAGTTTACCCTGTATAAGCTTTATACAGGGTAAAACGGATTTATTTGGGTTTAGACCCAATTGGGAATTGGGCATCTGAGTGCTAAGGGCAAGCACACTTCTGTGAGCTGTTTTCAGGTAAACCTGCAGCTTTGGGACAGGTGATTCAGACCCTGTGTCTGGAGCAGACGGGTGTGTCTGGCTTCAGCAAGACAGGGTGCTGGAGCCACCGAACTGGCAGGGAGAACAGGAACAGAGGTAGCCTTTGCACATCAGTCTGGCAGCTCCCAAGGGGGTTTCTGTGATCCAACCCGTCACACCTATCTCTCCGCATATTTTTTTGTACAGGGAGCCTAGGCACCTATCTCACACTTTCTGGATCGCAGAGTTGTTCCTGTGACCTTCTAGACCAGGGGTCGGCAACCTTTCAGAAGTGGGGTGCCGAGTCTTCATTTATTCACTCTAATTTAAGGTTTCGCGTGCCAGTCATACATTTTAATCTTTTTAGAAGGTCTCTTTCTATAAGTCTATAATATATAACTAAACTATTGTTGTATGTAAAGTAAATAAGGTTTTTAAAATGTTTAAGAAGCTTCATTGAAAATTAAATTAAAATGCAGAGCCCCTTCGGACTGGTGGCCAGGACCCGGGCAGTGTGAGTGCCACTGAAAATCCGCTCGCGTGCCGCCTTCGGCACCCGTGCCATAGGTTGCCTACCCCTGTTCTAGACCTAAATTCCCTTTGTGCCTCTGGGCCTCAGTTCCCTGTCTATCAAATGGGGATAATATATCTCTCTCCCTGGTGTTGAGTATACATTCTTTAATGACTGTGAGGTGCTCAAAGACAGTGCTGTTGCTGAGTGTCTGGCTTATTAGTGGGAGTTGGTCTCAGCCCCACCTGTGACTATACTGCCTCCTAGCTGATGTCCAGAGATCAGCTTGAAGATCACGCGATCCTCATAAAAATCAGCACATAGGTCTGTTGAGAGGGAAAGCTGTAAGCCAGTTCTTGGAGGTGGCCCTGGGTCAAGGAAAGGACCCAGAAGAGGGTTTGCCACACCAATTAGAGAAAGACCTGACTGGGGATACCTGCTGTGTAGGAAGCAGGAAAACCCTTCTGAGGTAAAGGTATAAGGCAGGGACAGATGACAGGACCTGGTTGGCCTGTCTTGATTGATGTTGAACCATCTTTGAACAATAAATGCATCCCTGAGGGAAAGGAATGAAATACTGAAAGTGGGGGAAACTTCATCTGAAACAGTGGTAGGTGAGCAAGCCTACCAGCTCACATGAGTAGGGAAACTGAATCAGAGACAGCCTCCAATACTAGGTTGGGAAGAGCATGATGCAAGGGTTCTGACCCAAACTGGTACCTAGGTAGTCTGTGATATTCTTGCCTCTGGGGGAACTGGACTATAATTGAAAGTAGTTCCAGGTTAGGAAGGAAGACCAAGAAGCCAGCCACAATTTGGCTGTGCTTGGCAGTGCAAGGGATGTGGACTGCCTAATACTGCAGGCAGCAGCATTTACTGACAAAGATATGTGGCTAGGCAGCTGTGCCCCTACTGCCCCCTGGGTAACACAGGGTGAACACAGGCTAAACCCTTCCTAGAAATGTAGCAAGTCAAGCTGCCTACAATGTTCCCTAACTGCCCGTTGGAATTAAGATTTCCAAAGCCCTAGTGCATGTTGAAAGCCTCACCTCTTTCGCTCAGGTTTAAAACAAACAAAAGGAAGTATTTCTTTACACAGTGCACAATCAACCTGTGGAACTCTTTGCTAGAGTATGTTGTGAAGGCCAAGACTATAACAGGGTCCAAAAAAGAACTAAATACATTCATGGAGGATAGCCATCAATGGCTATTAGCCAGGCTCGGCAGGGATGGTGTCCCTAGCTTTGGTTTTGCCAGAAGCTGGGAGTGGGTGACAGGATGGATCACTTGATGATTACCTGTTCTGTTCATTCCCTCTGAAGCACCTAGTATTGGCCTAGTACTGGGCTAGGTGGACCTTTGATCTGACCCAGTATGGTCGTTCTTGGGTTTCATTACTGCACAGTTCATAAATCCCTAATTTTGATCTTGAATACAAATTAATTTATGTACAATAATTAGTATACCAATTTTCTACTGACTGTATGTAAAGATTCCTTCTTCTCTCTCTTGTCAGCATTCTGCTGAAATCAGTAGAATAGACCTCCATTAGCTAATGAACCAGCCTCTTGTTTTGGCAGGTGTTATAGCCTTGTCTCTATATAATCTGTTGCACAATCGTGGGTCTGTTTATCAAATGTAAAAATGTTACCATCAGTGGAGTACTCTAAGAACGAGAACACCAAAGAGGATTTAAAATTAGAATGGGCCTGAGGAGAGGGTCATTAGATCCACATTTAGGAGTTGAAGCTAGTGTTTGAGTTTAAGGCTGAATCAAGACTATGGTATGTGTTTATACTGAAAACTCATGAACTGTTCCCAAAAAATAGCAGAAATCCCATAAGCTCAATTATTTTTGCATGATTTCAGATGTAACTAGAAAATAGCTGGTCCAGATGCCAAGTAATATTACCTGCAACGAAAACTGTAAGCGTGATAGAATCTTTGTACTGGAATCCAGATTCTCTCTTTCTGAAATCCCAGGGTTTAAATTAGGACTATCAATACTCACAATTTAAAGAGATTAAAACTGGAGTCATTCAGGAAACCTATCTTTCATTGATTCAGCTAGGGAAATAATAAAAAAAAAAGTCAGACATTTTGATTCTTGAGAGACATGAAAATGAAACATTGTGCCATCCTTATACATAAATCATTAAACTTTTTTTATACCAAGATCATAACACACACAGAGAGAAATCCCTATAGGTAGAGGAAAACATGACTAATTTGCCAGTCACTGGAGAAGTGTTTATGGTCTTGAATTCTTGAATTTGAGTCTATACTAAAAGCAGGGGATTTTTAGTTGCCTAATGTATCCTGATAAACACCGATTGGGAAGAAGCACACAGAAGGCAAAAAACTATTTCTGTGGAACTTAGAAACATTACTGGAGGCAATGATTTTGCCCTCTGGTGAGAAATGAGCCCAACTGCCAATGAATAAGCTACTTGCAGAAGAACTGTTTCTCAAATTCTGGGATTATGTCTCTCACATTAGAATCAGCAACATCAAAGTAAACATGATCTGAAATATTGAATTTTTATTTTTCCATCTAGGAAGGCAAACCCCAAGTTGAACAGATGAATAGCTAAGGATTAAAACAAAAAAAGATTGGTACAAAGTTGGACTGAAGAAAGCATAAAGGCCTTAGTTCAGTAAAGCACCTAAACCCATGCTTAAGTATTTTGCTGAATCAGAGCTTAACTGATTACATAAATCTCTAACTGATAACAAAAAAAGATGAGATTTAAGTTTGTGCACTTTGGGATGCTGCCAAAGCCAGACTGAGAGAGCCTGTAATTGGTTTGGCACCTGAAAATAAAAAGGAAACAATAGTCAGTTTACCCTAGAAAGGAGACAAGTAAGGGGGACATGATAAATGTACATATAAAATATGAATGGTAGAGAGAAAGTAGATTAGGAACTTCTGTTCTTCCTGTCTCAATGCAAGAACCTTGGGACTGGATGGATTCTCCATCACTTGAAGTCTTAAATCAAGTTTTGATGTCTTTCTAAAAGCCGCTTTCTGTGCGAGCAGCGGCACAGGAGCCGGCGAACAGGGCTGCTAACAGGGGAGTTTGAGTGGGAGTTTACAGGGGGAGGTGGAAGGGGGCAGAGGGTGCGGTGCTCTGTGTGTTGTGTTCCCCAGGGGAGAATGCTGATAGAGGCAGAGGCAACAACAGCCATGAGCCAAGCAGCAGAGGATTCAATGCAGATGATTGCATGTGGCAGCTGCGGTATGTACATGGTCTTAGCGGGGGTGCCTAAACAGAGGTATGTTTGCATGAAGTGCCGCCTGATGGAGGAAAAGATCAGAGGTTTGGAGATGCAGGTAGAAACCCTGATACAGCATAGAAGGGGGTTCGAGCAGCTGATAGAGCAAAGGCATGGTGTGGCTGAAGGGGAATGCTCAGGGGTACAGGTGGAAGCAGGGGCAAAGGCCTGTGAGGGAGGAATGCTGGGTGGGGAGCATGGTCAGTGGAAGCATGTGACCATGAGAAGCAGACAGGGAAAAAGGAGGGCTAGTGAGGGGGAAATAGAGCTATATAACAGGTTTGAAGGTTTGGAGAATGAGGAGGGGGTACAGCGGGTGCTAGCTGACGGTGGGAGGGCGAGGAAAAAGAGAAGAGCGTGTAGTCTGATACTAAGAGGGGAGGAGTCGATGGAGACGGCACCGACTTTGGGCCCGGGGAGGATACAGGATGGCTTAAGGGGGACTGTAAGGGATGATAGGAATGAGAGGAGTGTACAACCAGGGGGAACGGGAGATAGACTAGCAGAGCGCACTGTCACCAGGCAAAGGCAGGTCTACGTGATTGGAGATTCCTTACTGAGAAGGTTGGACAGGCCGGTGACCAGGGCCGATCCAGAGAACAGAAGGGTGTGCTGTCTACCGGGCGCTAAGATTTGTGATGTGGACCTGCGGTTGAAAAGGATCCTAAAAGGGGCAGGTAAGAACCCGTTGATCATCCTTCATGTAGGAACTAATGACATGGCTAGATTCTCACTGGAGAGAATCAAGGGAGATTATGCCAGGCTGGGTAAGACGCTTAAGGAAATCGAGGCTCAGGTAATCTTTAGTGGGATTTTGCCTGTCCCTAGGGAAGGGCGGCAAAGGGGGGACAGGATTGTGATGATAAATAGTTGGCTCAGGGAGTGGTGCTATAAGGAGGGCTTTGGGATGTATGGCCACTGGGAGGCTTTCGGGAACAGAGAACTGTTCTCGCGGGATGGGCTCCACCTGAGTAGGGAAGGAAATAGACTTCTAGGAGGGAGGCTGGCACATCTGATCGAGAGAGCTTTAAACTAGGAATTGCGGGGAGACGGTTGGGAGATGCACGGGCACTCTCCACGCCAGGCTTTAACATTGAGAGGGTGGACGAAGGGATAAAAACTGATATTGACAGAGGGAAGGGTTTGAACATAAGAAAGAGGGGGGGGAGGGATACTAGACCGATACGTCATACTGACGGTACGGTGTCCCTACCAAAGAGGGTAACAAAGGGGAGAGAAGCCAAAGGGCAAAAATTAGGATGTTTGTTCACTAATGCTAGAAGCCTAGGTAACAAAATGGAGGAACTGGAGCTCCTGGTCCGAGATTTGAAACCAGATATCGTGGGAATAACTGAAACGTGGTGGAACGGTAGCCACGACTGGAGTGCAGGTATGGAAGGGTATGTTCTTTTTAGGAAAGACCGGAACAAAGGTAAAGGGGGTGGGGTTGCCTTGTATGTCAATAAAGAGGTAGAGTGTAATGAAATAAATAGTAATGGAATAGATAATACGGAGTCTGTTTGGGCAAGGGTCACGTTGGGGAAGAAAAATACTAGAGCCTCCCCTGGGATAGTGATCGGGGTGTGCTATAGACCGCCGGGATCCAGCCTGGAGATGGATAGAGAACTCTTTAATGTTTTTAAAGAGGTCAATACTGGTAGGAACTGTATGATCATGGGAGACTTTAACTTCCCGGATATAGATTGGGGAATAAACGCTAGTAATAATCATAGGGCTCAGCTTTTCCTAGATGTGATAGCTGATGAATTCCTTCACCAAATGGTTGCTGAACCGACGAGGGGGGATGCCATTTTAGATTTGGTTTTGGTGAGTAGTGAGGACCTCGTTGAGGAAATGGTTGTAGGGGACAACCTTGGCTCGAGTGATCATGAGCTAATCCGGTTCAAACTAAATGGAAAGATAAATAAAAATGCATCTGAGACTAAGGTTTATGATTTCAAGAGGGCTAACTTTACTAAATTAAGGCAGCTAGTTAAAAAAGTGGATTGGGCAAACATATTTAGAGATCTAAAGGCGGAAGAGGCGTGGGATTATTTTAGGTGGAGGTTGCAGGACCTGTCTGAGGCCTGTATCCCGAGAAAGGGAAAAAGGGTTGTAGGTAGCGGTTTTAGACCGGACTGGATGAGCAAGCGTCTCAGAGGGGTGATTAAGAAAAAACAGAAGGCGTATAAACAGTGGAAGATGGGAGGGATCAGCAAAGAAACCTACCTTATGGAGGTCAGAGGGTGTCGGGATGCGGTTAGAAAGGCCAAAAGCCGGGTGGAGATAGATCTTGCGAAGGGAATTAAAAACAATAGTAAAAGGTTTTTTAGCCATATAAATAGGAAGAAATCCAAGAAAGAAGAAGTGGGACCGCTTAAGAATGGAGACGGGGTGGAGATTAAGGATCATCTAGGCATGGCACAATATCTAAACGAATATTTTGCCTCGGTATTTAATGAGGCTACTGAAGGGCTTGGGAATAGTGGCGGCGTGACTGATGGGAATGAAGGGGGGGGGGTAGACATTACAGTATCCGAGGTACGAGCCAAACTTGAACAGCTTAACGGCAGTAAATCGGGCGGCCCGGATGACCTTCATCCTAGAATATTAAAAGAATTGGCGAGTGAAATTGCGAGCCCGTTAGCGATAATTTTTAATGAATCCCTAAACTCGGGTGTTGTACCGTTTGACTGGAGATTAGCTAATGTAGTTCCTATATTCAAGAAGGGGAAAAAAAGTGACCCGGGTAACTACAGGCCTGTTAGTTTAACATCTGTAGTGTGCAAAGTCATGGAAAAAATATTGAAGGAGAGAGTAGTTACGGACCTTGAGGTCAATGGCAATTGGGACAAATTACAACATGGTTTTACGAAAGGTAGATCGTGCCAAACCAACCTGATCTCCTTCTTTGAGAAAGTAACAGATTTTTTAGATAAGGGAAATGCGGTGGATCTGATATATCTTGATTTCAGTAAGGCGTTCGATACGGTACCGCATGAAGAATTACTGGGTAAATTGGAAAGGATGGGGATCGAAATGAAATTCCGGAGGTGGATAAAGAACTGGTTAAAGGGGAGACTGCAGCGGGTCGTACTGAAAGGGGAGCTGTCGGGTTGGAGGGAGGTTACCAGTGGAGTTCCTCAGGGTTCGGTTTTGGGTCCGATGTTATTCAATCTATTTATCGCTGACCTCGGAACCAAAAGTAGGAGTGGGCTGATAAAGTTTGCGGATGACACGAAGTTGGGAGGTATTGCCAATTCGGAGAAGGATAGGGATATCCTCCAGGGAGATTTGGATGACCTTGTAAACTGGAGTATTAGTAATAGGATGAAATTTAATAGTGAGAAGTGTAAGGTTATGCATCTAGGGATGACTAACAAGAATTATAGTTATAGGCTGGGGACGCACCAGTTGGAAGTAACGGACGAGGAGAAGGACCTCGGAGTCCTGGTTGATCGCAGGATGACTATGAGTCGGCAATGTGATGTGGCCGTTAAAAAGGCTAATGCGGTCTTGGGATGCATTAGGCGAGGTATTTCTAGTAGAGATAAGGAGGTGCTAGTCCCGTTATACAAGGCGCTGGTGAGACCTCATTTGGAGTACTGTGTGCAGTTCTGGTCTCCCATGTTTAAGAAGGATGAATTTAAACTGGAAAGGGTACAGAGAAGGGCCACTAGGATGATCCGAGGAATGGAAAGCCTGTCGTATGAAAGGAGACTTGAGGAGCTCGGTTTGTTTTCCTTAACCAAAAGAAGGTTGAGGGGAGATATGATTGCTCTCTTTAAATATATCAGAGGGATCAATATCAGGGAGGGAGAGGAATTATTTCGGCTCAGTGCTAATGTGGATACGAGAACAAATGGATATAAATTGGCAGTTGGGAAGTTTAGGCTTGAAATTAGGCGAAGGTTTCTAACCGTCAGAGGAGTGAAATACTGGAACGGCCTACCGAGGGAAATAGTGGGGGCGAAAGACCTCTCCGGCTTTAAGATTAAGCTTGATAAGTTTATGGAGGGAATGGTTTGATAGGATAACTTGATTTACACAATAGGTCAATAATGTGCCACCGCTGGTAGTTAGTACCGATGGTAAATGTTGGGATATTGAAAGTCTTTTTCCTAAGTGTCTGGATGGAGAATCTTGCCCGCATGCTCGGGGTTCAGCTGATCGCCATATTTGGGGTCGGGAAGG
Organism: Platysternon megacephalum; assembly: GCA_003942145.1. Classification (NCBI taxonomy): domain Eukaryota; kingdom Metazoa; phylum Chordata; order Testudines; family Platysternidae; genus Platysternon; species Platysternon megacephalum. Next base: position 6,762,327 of record QXTE01000063.1, read on the forward strand.
AATTTTCCTCCAGGGTAGATTGGCAGAGGCCCTGGAGGTTTTTCGCCTTCCTCCGCAGCATGGGGCAGGGGTCGCTTGCTAGAGGATTATCTGCTGCTTGAAGTCGTTAAATCATGATTTGGGGACTTCACCAGCTGAGTCAAGGGTGAGAGTTATTTCAGGAGTGGGTGGGTCAACTCTTGTGGCCTGCATCATGCAGGAGGTCAGACTAGATGATCATAATGGTCCCTTCTGATCTTAAGTTCTATGATTCTATGATATTCTATAACACAACAGAAGGGCTGGATGCAAAAATTACTGGATGAAATTCTGTGGCCAGTGTTCTGCAGGAAGTCACACTTGATGGTCTTTTCTGGCCTTGAAATCTATGACAGAACTGGGAACAATGAAATTAAAAGATGACAAATTCCAAACTAATAAAAGGAAATACTTTTCTCACACAACATGTGATAACTGTGGAACTCATAGCCACAGGAAGTTATCGAGGCCAATAATTTAGCAAGATTCAAAAAGGGATTGGACATGTACATAGATACTAAGAGCATCCAGAGTTAACAAAAACATGAAAGGAATATTAAACCTTGAGTTTCCAGCTTTAAACTCTCACTATTAGCAACCAGAATGAGCCCTATGTGGGGGCAGATTATCCCACCTCTACCTACTCAAAGGTTTTTACAGCTTACTCTGAAATATAGTAGAGGCCACTGTTGGAGAAAGGATATGGACTAGATGGACCTCAGGTCTGATACTGTAAGACAATTCCTGTATTCCTATAGCAAAACTGTTCATCTTGGGGGCAGAATAGTCAGATTACAAATAGAACATAGACTTAAAGCCCTGTTATTTAAACAAAATTAACTATAGCTAGAATTAGTCTGAACACAATCTATAATAAAATAATGGAATCTTTAATTAGCAATCAATTGGTCAGCGAGACCAAAAAGCCAGAGACCTGTCTAGCCAAGCTTTTATGACAACAAGCTTTAAAAAAGCCATTAAACAAATGAAGAGGGAACAGGGATTTAATAGAGCAAGCCACAAGTAATTGTAGAAACATTTACACTTTCATTTCCAATATAATAAAAAAACCCAACGACAACAACCAAGCAACTTCACACATTAGAGTCAGGCAAGCACATTTACAATATTTTTTTCCAGATAAATTTACACTTTGCCCCAAAGAGCAGCCACAGAAGTGTGTACGGCAACATCTAAAATATAGGAAGCTATAAAGTGCTCTTTCTCTAACAAGGTTATATCAGACTGCAATGAATATTGGTGGTATATATTTAGCATTTGTTGCCCCCATGATCCCTTAAGCAGTCTAGTCTTCACCTGAGTGATCTTCATACAGACCAAGAATCCTATTTAATAATGATACAACAGTTATTCCTAGAATTATAGCTTTCAGATTAGAGACCAGTGTACAGCATATTATGAAGTTATTGTCATGATGCCTTTCACAGTTTCAGGGTAACTGCACCTTTGACCTCCTCTATTGTCACTCCAGGAAAGTCCTCTCAGGCCTCTAATGTTCACCTCTCTCTGGGCAGAGACCTGTGTCCCTTCTCTCTCCAGACTGGGGCTTTAACCTGCAGCTTTTTGTATTTGCCCTGTGATTATTTCAAGCAGATCTGATTAAAGTCCAGCCTCTGCATTTCGCTTTCTCTTCTAGGGCTATGACCAAGGAATGTCAGTGGTTATAAGTGACCACACAGTCCTTTGACAGTAGAGTACATTTATTTATGGACAAATGCATACAGTGAAAATATATAAAACAATAGAGGTCTAGATGTACCGGAAGTCACCCATCCTCCACATGGGAGAATCTGGCAGCTCAAAGTCCATCCAACCTTTCAACAGGGTTGGGTCCCTCTTGGACTAGAGGTAGTGCTTCCCTGGAGATGTTTACAGTGCCAGGGACTGCAGTAATTAACCCCCTCTGCCCCCAGACTTTTCAGTTCCTGGATGAGCTGTTATAATCCTCCCCTATAGCTTACAATTTGTGGAGTAAGATAATATTCCGCATGAATAAAGATGGCAGAATCTGGCCCATAGTGCCTTTCATCTAGAAGAGTTCCAACTCCGTCTACAGACAATATATGTAGGGGCGAATCTTACCATTGCCTCCTTTGCCATCAAAAGCCCTGGAGGAGAGAGAAACTGGTGTTGTTTCATTGCATCAGCTGGTGGGATGTTTTGGAGACCCTAATTAAGATGCATGGACCCCTGTGACGGTGCACTCATAACGTCACAACCCCTCATTTAATTACAAACTTCATTTACAGTGCAGTGTGAGGCAAACATTCTATTAGCATAATAATTAACGTGGGACAATTTACACACATTTGTAAGTGATAATTTTAATCTTTTTCAAAGTGAAGCCCTAACAGTTATAGTAGGGACAGATACATTCGAAGCTCTCCAGTCCATTTCATTTCTGACCTATAACACTTGTCATTCCAGTTCACCCTCTCTCTTGGTATTTATATTGTGCTTTGCTGATCAAACTGCCACTTTTTCTCTTCTCACAAATTTGGTAATGTACCAGTTTGATACTTTAATAGAGTAATAATCTAGGGATCCAATCAATCCAAAGGATATAAATACATAGCTTCCTTTGAAAGCAATGGGAATTGTCCATTCCTTTCCCAGATGATCTGGCCTAAGATCTAAGCATAGGCTTCTAGAGGAGAATGATTAGTGAATTAATCCAATTTTCAATCTAGTTGAACCAGAATAATGGGATTTAGTCTCTAAGAAACAGTATGTAAATTAATCCAAAATTGTAAATTTGGATCTAGATCCAGATTTCAACCCACACTCCTGAAGTTCATGCATATTTGAATCTGGGGCTTTGGTTCAGACCATTGTGCTGCTTCAGCTGCAGAAGATAGACCCAGTTTAGATTCCAGACACCCATGGGTGTTTAGATCTGGTTCAGGACCATGTCTGCTTATGAAAGCAATTGTCTGTTTTTTAAATTATTTTAGTTTTGGGAGATTACTCAAATGAAGGGCTTATTTCCAGACATGACCCCTGTTGTGTAATTGATATGGTTGCTGCTGAGAGATAAAAGAACATGCACACTAAAGTGGAGGAATGTTTGGCAGTGGCATGGTGCTGAAAGGCAAGAGCGTGAAGGAAAAAAAAAATATATATATATAGCTTACAATGATCTACGTAACATCCATAAAATGAACACAATAGTTCCCTAAGTTACTGCATGTGGTTACAATATCATTCATGACACCATATTCACATTTGGAACTAGCTTGCACTATAATCCATATTAGTGGCCCTGTACCTTCTTTGAGGAAAACTGATTTGCTTGAATATTGCTTGGTATACTGGGCAGATGGGTTGTAAACATTCTGAGTGAAGGTTAGGGATTTTTTTTATATCTATATGTAATATGATTGTACAGTGCTGAGCAGAAAGGGGACTTGAGCCTGATTGAGCCTCGAGGCCACCACTGTGATATTAATGTTAAATAATAATCAAGGTTAATCTTTCTATATAGCTCAAAGGAACCCAATCAAGCAGTTTTGCGTAAGGGTCATTGAAAATTACCTTGTCCAGTGTCCATACTTTCTTTCAATCCCTGCAGCTCAAAACAAACCGTGTTCCTGTAGTAGGAAGAGAGCCTGAGACATAAGCCCTTGTATTATAGGCCTGGTATAAGGCAGGACCTGCTCACAGAATTTGGCAAGAATAGGGCTGATATTGCAGAAATACATATTCCTAAGAAGTGCTAGTCACAGAGTGCTCACACAAACATATCCCGATATCAAGTGGAACCAGAATATCCCGATATCAAGAATAGTACAAAAACATTCCCCATGGATAACAGGAACACACTGACCCCTCCTAAAAGATATGGTCAGGATGACAGTACGTAATAGAGATGTTTTAATCAAACCAACATGTACAAGGTGATGGGTGATAACTAGCCACATCAGGGGGGCAGTAACTGTAGTACCTATGTCAGAGGGGCAGTACTAACTTGTTTGTATCAGGGTATAAAGATGTATCTCAGAAGGAGTAACTTGGTCTGGTCTAGGGAGGAATGGAAAGTCCCGCCATTGACTGAACTGGTCCATTGTTATGGGCATACATGTATTAGTGGTCCGGTAGAGTCTGTGGGATACTAGTACCATGCTTCGCTGACAATAAACCTGGCCGGGTGCCTTTGGATCTTGTGGTCATTGGGCGGTTCGCTCAAAGTCTGCTGTGCCAGCTGTCTGTGCAGGGCTGGGGTGGCACACAGAGGGAACACACACACACAGTCAATCATCTATCAACATCTAACCACAGTTCCTACCCCTTCAAACTTTCTATATTGTTAAATCTCTTTAACATCTACAGAACAAGCTATACTCAAAAAAATTACTTTGAAAATAAAGTAATCAATGATTATTGTATCTAATCTTAACAGTCTATAGCATATTTGAGTGATGAACTGTCAGATATTAGGACTATCAGTGGCAATGCAGAGCTATTCTGTTGACTCATCCAGGCAGCCAAATCAAGTGGGTCTCATTAAGAACTCCTCTACACAAGAAAAGTATGAGCAATTAGGTGAGCTGAGAGAGTTAGTGGGAGGGACAGGAAATTTTAATAATAGTTAAAAGAGGTCCTGGAAAAAAATGATGGTGAAGGGGTAAGATGTCTATGAGAAGAAGGCAAATGCCATCTTTTTTTTTTGGCTTATATAAGTATTGAAGCCTTTTTTGAATATAGTAAGAAAAGGAACTCAGTTTCAAGGAAGTTTCCCTCTATGGTTCAGAATGCATGGTCAGAGTTTTGATTGTGCATAGGTGAAATTGCCCATTCCAAAAATATGTCTTTAAGAGACAATGTTAATGGTAATTGGATCTGATCTTTTTTAAATCTCACGTTTCTGATTATTTTACCCACCGTTCCAAATGATTGGGTTTATTTACCCAGAACATTCTTTAGTAGGCATATTCTTCAGCTGTAATTACCCATAAGACTGGGGGGTGGGTTATTTTTGTTTTTTAATTCAAATTAATTTCTTCCCCAACACCTCAATAAATTACATGTTCAGAAAGTAGGCAACCCAGTGGAAAAAGCTTATGATCTCCCAGACATGGAAGAGCTATTGTTATAAAAACGAGCATGCTTTGTATGCAAATATATTTATTTAATACGGGCCTTATGAAACTCCCAGAAGTTACTGTTCCTCTCTTGAGTTTAGTCATTTTTACAGAGTGGGTAGAAAAGACAGAATTTGTCTCTTTCTTTTGGAGGGATGCTATGGAAGAGATATTAAAGGAAGGCATTGCACTCTCAGAATTAAAACTAAAAGCTGTTATTCTGCCAATTTTATTTGCTGGGCATGAAAACAACCCACAGTCACTGGGTCAATATCGAACAAAGTGAAATTCATGTTATGGACATTAGCAAATATATGGCATAACAAAATTCCAGGAGAGAAATGGTCTCCCTGAAGAAATGTGTGTCAAGATCAATATGGAAAACTTAGCTGCAAATTTAAAAGAATAACAGTTTTATCTCCTCTAGCTTCTCCTTATGGGAATGTGACACTTTTTACTCTTGTGGTATCTAGTACATTAAAAAAGCTGCTGTTGAAGAAAGGGGCGGGCAGATTCTCTGAGTGTTTCTCTTGAGAATGTATTTCTTTACAGAAAGCTAAGAATAAATTTATGCTTAATGACTTTCCTGTATGTCTAGACTTTTAAATCAGGAGGTTTGCAAACACCACAAGGAATAAGAAATCATTGATTGAACCGGCTGCTGCATTTCAGCTGTCCTTGTTTGTAGCATCTCACATAATGCACACCTCCAGTACTATATATTGAAGTCGGCAAAATGAAATGGTGACTAAATATCCTTACCTATTGAGATGGGAGGAGTTCAGCCTAAAGATTTCATTGACATCTTGGCCCTTATCCATAGGCCACTGAAGTCAGTGGAAAGATTCCTACTGCCTTCAGCAGGCTTTGGATCAGGCCTCCTGTGAGCAGTGAGCAGCACCTCACGTCTGCTCTCATATGCTGAGACAAAATGTAAAAACTAATACTAAGGAAGAGATTTTAAATCTACAGTGTTTTTAGAAGCACTGCTGTAACTGCAACCAGTATTCTAATATGGCTCACCTATTTTGGGGAAAAAATAATTCTCTATTAACTGCTGGCTTGGGGGGGGGGGGGGGGGGGGGGGGGGGGGGGAGATTAGCCCCTCCTTTTAGACATTGAGATGCTTAGAAGGTTTTTTTGAACTAGCCTGAACTATCACTGTGATGTTCTCTCTCATTTGCATGCAATCCGACTGTTGTCTATCTCTGTTCCAAGCTGAGGGAGGAGATCAGTAAGAATGGAGATCAAATTGTTGGTTTCCACTTTCTAGATCACCTGCTTCCAAGGAAATGGAACATACATGGAGGAAGGCTCCATGAGGTACAATTTGCGTAACTCCCTGTAGAAAATTCATTCATAATGTAGGGATCACTTGGGATGAAGTCTCCTGTCCCTACAAAGAAGGGATCGATGGCACCTTCTCCCCAAATATCCAAAGGTGGGAGCTTTCTTGGATATATGGCTGTTCCTTAGCAGGACACCATTTGTCCCTCCAGCTTCCTGTTTGCATGGTTCTTACCAGAGCCATAGTGCCATTAGTTGAATCTTCCCTATGGCTGATCAGTAGCAGTTATGGAGAGGACTCTATCAGACTTAGTGTTACTTCAAACAGCATCAGGTCCTACTAGGCTATCCATTGAAATACCCATGGACCGAGCAGGGTGAGGAGCCACTGACCACAGCCAGTCCCTGGCTGCCCTCCTTCTTTTTCCCAAAGCCCCAAATAACCTTTCCCATACATGTCCTCTACTATGTAAGAGCAAAGAGAGATCCTCCTGTGGAGAGTCAGAGGCAAGTGTCCAGACCTATGATTCCAGCTAGGGTGACCAGACAGCAAATGTGAAAAATCGGGATAGGGGGTGGGGGATAATAGGAGCCTATATAAGAAAGGACTGTCTCTATAAAATCAGGACATCTGGTCACCCTAATTCCAGCACACTACAATGTATACCAGAGTACAGGGATGGACTTTCTCATTAACTGTTATGTCTGAAAGTACCACCCTAATAGCCATTTCATCCAGATGTAACATTGTCCAATTCGCTGATGTTGCATCTGAATTTTAGCAGTTAAGAGGTGTTACCTGGAGTAATAGCATAACAAAGCTTGTTACCCAAAACAGTTATCTGGGCTTACTCAGCAATATCTGGAGGCAAAAAACTCACCTTTATGCCTCTGCCTGGCAATTTAAATCAGTGCAAGTTAATTATGTTCAGCTGTAACATATTACATTACAGAATCAAATAAAATATAAATGGTTAAACTGGGACATCTGCATATCCCTAGTTCTCCACTCCCTTCCATCAGAGAGGAGTATGGCCCAATCAGAACATGAGTATGCTTATCAGCTGCATAAATTGCTCCTGCCATACTAATCACCTTGACTTGACAATAACAATATTTAACAGTCCTCTACAGTCACTTTTCTTTTGGCAGAGGCTTACAGTTTTCTTTCTTTATCTCCACATAATATTTCTGAGAGACTCAGCTCTTTTATCTTTTAAAGCCTCTTACTGTGCTTTTCTTCAAATATGGCAAGTCCGTTGTTATAGCATTTCAGTTTCAAGACACTTCTTTTCCCTCCTCATATAATTTATGAATGCAATAAATCCCACAAATAAAGATCTTGAGGGCTGTAAATGTTATAGTTTCATTAAGCTGTGTTTTTGAAAAAAAAAGAAACTGGAAAAAGCTGTAAAGTAATAAACATAGTGCAGTATGTTCTCCGTGATTTCTTTAAGCCTATCGAAAGATTTGAAAATCAGATTGGAGGATGGATACAGTTTTGTTTAATAAAACTCCACATTTTGTCATCAGTCTTTCATGTATTCGTAATCCCCAGAGGAACTGCAATCCTGGTATTTTATTTCTGTCCAGAAGAATATTCAAGCACTTATCTATAAATCAATGCCCAACGATTTTCCAGAGTTGGGTGGAGGGTTAGTAGAATACACCAGCTTCTTCCTGTCCCAAAGAAAGCACACCACCACCACCACCATCAGTGAGAACTGTGAGTCTTACTAAGCTCCTCTAGAACCTACGCCAAGAGAGGCACTGGTAAATCTCCCATTGAACCAATGGAAGCCAGTGTCCTTATCTGTTGTTTTACTGCTGGAGCAGATGTTACTGTTACCATACATCTTTGTAGTTATATACACTACTGCAAGGTGTGTGGAAGCTTTTTACACTCCCTCTGCACTAATCTGTGTGAATATATAACGTGTAGAGCTATGGTGAACTGGACCCTTAAACTGCATTTGTTTTGTCAAAATGCAAAAACAAATCTAGATCACTTTAAGTGTGAAAGCAGTAAATATAAAACCAATGGAAAGAGATATGTGCATTAGGGGGAAAATATTTTATAAGTTTTGGATGGTCTCATAAAATCAAAACTAACAAATGTTAACCTTTTGCCTTCTTCATCTTCCCCAAGTAAACAAAGAAATGCACAGAAACACAAAACCTAACTAATGGATTTTACAATTCTGAATTTATATTCTAAATGGAAATATATCATTTGTTAAATGTACCAATTGTTTACTGTTTAAATAAAAGATCAGTTACCAGTAGAGATGGGCAAATAGAGGCTCCAATCCTTGAAAGACTTTCACCTGTGCTTTACTTTATACACTGTACGTAGCCCTGTTGAAATTACAGGCACTTTTCATAGTGCTTAAGGTTAAGCACATAGGTAGATTTTTGCAGCATGGGGCTATAATGTCCAAACGTCTGGAGGCTAATCCAAGGCTGAACATAATGAATCTGTGAAATTGGACTGAAACTCTAGTGAGAATGGCCTTTCTCATGCAATTTCTGGCATATTATTTCTGGTCCTCGCTAGAATTATTGCAAGAATTGTGTTTTCTTGTGGTATTCAAGGACTTAAAATAAAAGATTTATATCTAGCTCAGATCTAAAATAGGCAAAAAGTTCAAGTAGTCCTCAATTTATCTTTTCTTATCATTTATTTGCCACCATCCTCCCCACAGAGTGAGCTAGAAAGGGAGTTTTGGCAAAAACAGGTGGAACATACATTACTTCCTAAGGGCAAGCTGTCATGCTGAGCCCTGTGTCATTCTCATTTTAAGGTCTTCCACTACAGGAGTATTAGTTTTGACAGGGTTTTCCTTGCTATCTCATTAGAGACACAGCAAACCTGCTGAGATGTAGGGTTTTTCCCTTATAATTCTCTCCTACAGGGAGCTGGGGATGGGGAAGAAATTGATCAAAATGAAGATCACCTGAAAATCAGTTCTGTGAAACTGGGTTCCCTGCTGTTAACAGGGAGTGCTGGCAGGAAAGCTGTGTTACTGTATTTGCTTTTAAATGATAGTTGTCTTGCCCTGGGTAGGGAGGGAACAACACTGAAAAATTTATACAATCTGAAGAGAAACCAGAGATGATCAATCTGCCCAGCTGCTTGTAGCAACCCTCAGATACCGATGCTGCTGTCTGGATACTGGGGACCAATCATGTTTGTATATATTTTTTTTAATCTAGTCTCCTTAGTGCCATCTCTAACAGCCCTTGCAATGGTATAATGCTAATCCTGCCATAGTACACTTATTTGTACCAAATAAAAATGTAACACAGTGGCACCAATGTCTCTTTGGCCCCTGTCTAGGCTGTATAATGCTTTTTGCTGAAGCTGAGAAATTCCCTTTGACATACAGATGACCAGGCTTTGGAGTGAATGTCTGTAACTGACTTTTCTGTGACTTCATAATTACAAGCCGAATATAGGAAAGTTTAAATGGATCATTTGTGTGTTTGTGTTTTGGATAGTTACATTGAACGGCAGCTGGAACCCTTGCTTTTACTGACACTAGTTTTCATGAAAAAGGAGGGTCAGGGAGTAAATGACACATGTTGGGGAGTTTTGAGAAACAGATTCTAATGTAGCCCGTTGTATAGATTCTTTTGCAGGCAGAAAGGCGGCTGAATAGGTCTTCTGATCCTCCCCCTTCAGAGGCTTTTTGTTCAATTCAGAGAAAAGGGAAGGTATAGTGGAAAAGAGGTATTGTGTTTTCCCTCCTGGCAGCAGATCACAGTGCTGCCAAAAGGAAATTAAAGGTGACCTAGTCAGTGGCTACATGTAGCTCTGCCAAGGGAACAGGGGGGAGCTCAAGGCAAGAAGCTTCACTGCCTACAAACTGGATCTTAGGGACACTCCTCTCTGTCCCCTCCTTCAGGGTCCACCATCTTTCCACCTATTCTGGCGTTGTTTGTCCCCCTGCCCCTCAGACTACAAAATACTTGGGGTGAAAGGGGCATTTGGGCCCTTAGGAGGACTGTTGCTGATACTGGAATCTGTGCCAGCAGCCTTTTGCCTTCAGGTTGCCTCTGCTTCCCATTAGTGCTGATGGGATGGCCCTTAGAGCTGAGCAGATAATTGATTTTTCAGTTCAGTGGCAGTTATGAAAAACTGGAAGCAAATCTTGATTTGGGGTGAACCGAAATCAAAAAGTGCTGATCAACTAAGTTTGTTCTGGGTTGAACTCAAAGTTTCTGGGCATTTTGTTTCTTTGTTTCCAGGCATTTTTAAAGGGGTGCATGTGTACCCTCTTAACTTTTGGCCCAGTGTTAGGGCACACACACACACAATGGGGAGACCTAGGTTTCCCACCTCCCAAGAGAGTGCCCTAACCCCAGGGCTACAGGGTATTCTGGGGTAGGGCTCTTTCAGTCTCTCTTGTAGAAGCTGTTCCACTTTTTATGAAGTACTAGAATAATCACTGAGCCAGAGCGAGAATGTCTATATAACCCTGTAGTTAAGGTACTAAGGTACTCACTTGGGAGGTGGGAGACTCAAGTCCCTGCTCCAATCACTAAAAAATGAAAAACTGTTGACAAAAAATGTCATTGAAAATTAAATGGTTCCCATGGAACCATCTGCTTTTGGACACACACACCCTTCCCCTCCCCCGCTGTTTTACCAGCTCTGGAAATAACTTTTTTTCAGTTCTAATCTGCCTGCTTTTTTTTTTTTAAGAAGTGTTGAATCTTGGAGTTCCCGGTGGCATAGTGCTAATGGAAAGGGGGGTAGAGACTCAGCTCTGAGATAAAATCAGTACAGTGGGGGGAGGGTATGGAGTTGGTTCTAATCCTTCTTTGCAGCTCACAGGTCCTGGAGCAGTCTGGGGCCATCAAAGTCCTTCACATAATTTAGAGCAGTCTCGGGGCTGTTCTAAATTATGCCTGTTGGCTCACAGCACCAAATCACCATTCTGGTGGCTGGATATTGTGATCCTGCAGCCACACCCAGCTTTCTGTGGTGATGACTCCATTCCTGGCACTGCAAGGGGGTGGCTTGGCATAGCAACACTGTCTGTGGCACCTGGAGATTTCCCCCCAATGCTGGGGGAATTTCCAGAAGGTCAGATCTTTGTGGTTTCTTGTTGCTTTCTGCAGCTGGAGTGGCACAAAGTAGCTGGAGCAGGACTGGTCCACTGCTACTAATTCTTCACTAACCTGCACCTTGTGTAGACATTAGGCCCTCACGTCAGAAATCTCTGATGATAAAATGTGTTACAACAACTTTCCATGGGTATAACTTCCCAATCCTTGGGTTCACCCAAGCTGTGAGATGCAATATCAACAGTGGGGGCAAAATTGGCTGCTTGCCATCTTTAATGATCCCATCCCACCCTCCTGATCCTGGGACTGGGAGAGGGTTTGGCCTCTGACACAAGTTATGACAGTGTCAGATTCTCTCTTACCTATGGCAGCTAGTAATGACTCTATCCTGCCACAATCCTACCATGCCCCCTCCCTTAGGAGCTGTGAGTCACCAAGGGATGCCTCCAGATCAGGGAAATCTGCTCTGGCTGTGCAGGGAGTCACAGTGGTGCCCAAGATCTGGCCTTAACTGACTACAAAAGAGGCAAGGCAGTAGAGAAGCAGGCCCAGTGAAAGCACCATGTTTTATAATTTCTTAAAACCTCTTTTTTTTTTTATGTGAAGCTATTGTATCTTTCAAGAAAATATTGAATAAAGTCTCCAGGTACTCAGGTGGTGGACATTAACATAGCTCTGTTTCCTTCCATGTAACTGTGCCTATTTATACTGGCTGACAGTCTGGCCCAGGGTGCTTTGAGCTAGACTTCTTTGCGCATAGGGATGCGGTGCATCTCAAATAGGAAAGTGTTGTTCTTTGGGGTTTGGTTCCATCTGTCATCTCACATCATGTCATTTAATGCAATGCAAGTGATGAATACAACCCAGAGTGACTCATTGCATCTCAGCCCATGAGATGACATAGCTGAAAGATGCACTTTTGGGGCAGATTTAAAAAGAAAAGGGGGGGGGCGGAAATGGTGACTTTTATGTGTCATTGCATAACGAAAAAGGATCAGTATCTTAAACTATGCAAAGAATGACATCAGCTAAGCCCAGAAATAGATTGTGTGTCTGTACGTAATATTTGTGGTGCAGGGAGAATATAGAATATAGTGGGTAAATATAGATGCATATATTCTGTTGGATTTTTTATATATATATATATATATATAGGGAGAGGCAGTAACATCTCTACTTCAGTTGCTTAACAATTTTCATTATGAAAACTAGTTTTGACCTTTATATGAAGAGCTGTAACACCTCCAGGAGTGCAACATGACTTTAAAATCGGGCAGGGGGATAGTCCTGGGATGCCCTCTTGCTAATATTTATCCAAATTATAAACTCTCAAATAACACCATTTCCCCGACTGTCGTTCAAAACAATGGCACACTCCCAACACCTGTAGCACTGTGTGCGCTCCCTCAGTGTCTCATGCTCAGGGCTGAAACTGCAGGTGGGATACAGACAAAATGGAATAATTCCCTCCCGCTATCACCATCATCCTCCAAATGCCATTTGGAAAAGGGCAGCAAGCCTATACTGCACTGTGAATCATGAAAACAATGAATTCTAGACTCCTGATTTAACAATTCTGTTAAATACTCTTGTCTTTGGCAAGGCCTCGCTGTCTATACAGCTAAGAATAGCACCAAAATTGCTAACGTGGCACACACAAGTTTCAGCCACACAGTCTCAAATGATTTTGAATACCAGTTACTATCTTATTAGAAGATTCATACTGCAATGTTTTTTCCTCACTCATTTTTCTCCTGTTCACTGTGTCAGGTACTCCCCCCCCCCCCCCCCCCCCCCCCCCCCCCCCCCCCCCCCCCCCCCCCCCCCCCNCCCCCCCCGATGTATTTTGAGTGAAGCCAAAATGATCATGGTCAATGGTTTTTAAACAGCATCTTCGTCATACATAGAGCATTTTATTATGTCTTTTTGTTTTCCAGCATATAAGTATCATTACATTTCTTGGAAATGTTAGGGTAGCTGTTACTGAAGAACTACAGTAGTACAAGTACAAAATATTGTAGGTTTGCAGTTTCTAAAAAAATGCAGTGTTTATTGTTTAATTATTCTGTGACTATAGTGATGGAATGTTTTAGAGAGGACAGTTGGGATCTGGAGGATTTTCTATTTTCTCTCTCCTCACGTTATATAATTGTTGTTAAAGGTCAAATTTTTGGTGCCGCTTTTGCTTTATTCAGATTTTTTTTTTCTCTGAGCAAATCAGTGATAAGGTTATACAGGATGCTTCCAAAAAACATGTTTTGTCAATGAGTCATAACAGGGTCAAAACAATCCTAGGTTGTTATTGTGTGTACTGTGCTCAGAAATATAAAAAAAAATAGATGTTTTTTTTCTTACTGATCTACTTGCTTTCCAGTTTCCATTTTTGCATTTGCTTCTTAATTATATTTAGCCCAAAAGGCTTTTTCTCCATGAACCACGCTGACTGGGCAGAATTTTAGTAAACTTTAAAAACAACTTATATTTAATTATTATATAAAATCTTTCAGAAATTTTTGAATTTCAGGAAATACATTTTTGAAACATTTAATTTCAAGGCTTTCATTTAGAATATAACCAGAATTAAATAGACTGGCCTAGGGGAGGGCTTCAAAGATTGGGAATTGTTTATGGAGCTCTTCACCTCTAAGTCATATTCAGTATGAATTTAGTCCAGGTCATTGTGAAATCAATTGGTGGTGTCATGTCAGATCAGTTCCTAGTAAACCAATATCTCCACCACAATCCTATCTAACTGACATTGTTGCCAGGGAAGCCAAAGAATGGTGACGTTTTCTTGTGATGTGGACAGGTGCCACTAGAAATGGAATTGAGACCATCAAGCAGGCATGAGATGGTGATGACTTTAGGACTGTGCCAGTTGTTATCTAGACCTGAAATGACCCACACCCTCTAGACCTTTATTCCTAGATTGGGCCTTGATTCTGCAATGGGACCCTTACTCCCACACAGAATCCCATTGACTTTATTGAGCTTCTGTATAGGAGTAAGGATATGCATTAGGATTCTTCATAGAAGTAAAGATCCGCCTCCTTGGCAGGATCAGAGCCTTAGGCTGGATTTGAACCTGTAATAAAGAGATTAAAGACTATGGGTGAAATCCTACCCCACACTGAAGTCAATGGGATTTTTCTGTATTGACTTGAGTGGGGCTAGGATTTCATCCTTTATGTTCTGTTACCGATCTCCGGAGTCATCCTTTCATTACACTTCAACTTGCAGTGAAAGTCCTAGACACCACAGAAGCCTAAAATATAGTGCTATGATCAGCTACATTTTTGCACTATTTGGGACCTGGGAAGTTTCCCTGGCATTAAAACATCCATATTATCAAAGGGAAACCTAATGTACTGGAGTAAATGTTCTCACTTGTACAAAGATTTCAAAGGGGTAGCCGTACAAGGACTCCTCGTTGTTTTCACTTGTATAAAGTTTATTACCCCAAACTTTTACTGGTGCAATTTGCCTTTCCATAGCTTTTGTAAATGATCCCTGCAGGGAATTACATTCATTCTGCATTGGTACTGGCTGCACCCCTTTTCCACATTAGTTCCCTTTCACTCTTGCATCTCAATATAATAGTCACGTGTCCTATTGCAAACTCAGCAACTGTGTTTTGTTGAATATAGATATAATGTAAGTACACTAGAAGAGGGGCTAGTATGTTATTTTATTTCAAAATTGTAATCTTTAATGGTTATAGATCCTTCTTCTGTAAAGCTCTTCTGGGCCAAATTTTCCTTCCAGTGCAGTTATGACCATGAGATAAATCACTATGAGGAATTTAGCTCATTAGCTTTTATTACGTAACATGAAACTTACACTTTAAAGATATTTTTTCCTAATTGACTTCTTGTCCAGAGCATGGACTTCTTTTTAGGAGTACACACCTTGATTTTTCTAGTCAATAAAACCTGTAAAATAGTTTTAATATCAAAATTAGGATTTCTTTTCCTGTTTAGTACAATGGATTTATAGCTTGTTAAAATACCAGGCCCAAGGTTAAAGTCTTGAGCATTATAAATTATTCCAAAAAATGGCAGAACTAAGCCCCAGCTCTCCATTAATTCAGTTTTACCCTTTTTCCTTCGGGAATATTCTAAGTGATTCATGATTTTTACCTTATAGTGAGAGAGCAGCAGCTGAATCCTATTAGAATACTGAGAAGTTTTTTGTAAAGACAGTAGGCATGTCATGCCAAGTTTGTCTAATCACTGATATCCTGGATCTAACATGTGATGTGTAGTGATTGATGCAAGATCTCCAATTCCGTTACTTATTCTACAAGCGGAGCCAATAACCTGTCAGTATTAGATAATCAGCACACTAAAGGGCATGATGGTGACCTCTTTGTTAAGAAGCAGGAGGGATTTGTCTGTTACGGGACTGTTCAAGGTAAATTAGTTTTCAGATACGTAAATGAGATCTATCACTACATATTTAAAGCTGACACATTCTATGTGTACAGTGCAAACTAGGGAAGGACTCCAGTTCATCATAAATCTATAGTGATATCCATTTTCATCCTGTTTCTTCAAGGGATATATGTAACTCTAGGTACACTGAAATAGGTCATGTGCTGTAGACTTAGGGCATGTCTACACTACGATATTAGGTCGATTATATAGAAGTCGATATTTAGTAACCAAGTTTATACAGTCTATCGTGCGTGTCCCCACTAAGCGCATTAGGTCGGCGGAGTGCGTCCTCAATACCGTGGTTAGCATCGACTCATGGAGTGGTGCACTGTGGGTAGCTATCCCACAGTCCCCGCTGGCCATTGGAATTCTGGGTTAAGCTCCCAATGCCTGATGGGGCAAGAACATTGTCGTGGGTAGGTTTGGGTACATGTCATCAGTCTCCTCCCTCCCTCCTTGAAAGCAATGGCAAACAATCATTTCATGTCTTTTTTTTCTGGGTTAGCCGTACAGACGCCATAGCACAGCAAGCATGGAGTCCGCTCAGCTGCACGCTGCTTTTGTGAGCATTGTAAACACCTTGCGCATTATCCTGCAGTATGTGCAGAGCCTAACTAGGAGTTGCCAGCACGAGGAAGATTGTGAGGAGAACATGGACATAGATGTTCCTGAAAGCACAGGATGTGGCAATTGGGATATCATGGTGGCATTGGGGCATGTTGATACAGTGGAACGCAGATTCTGGGCCCAGCAAAGAACTTTGTGAGTTGCTTTCCTCCGCCCTGAAGCACAAGAATACCAAGATGAGAGCTGCCCTGACAGTTGAGAAGCGAGTGGCAATAGCCCTGTGGAATCTTGCAACGCCTGACTGCTACCGGTCAGTCGGTAATCAATTCGGAGTGGCAAATCTATCGTGGGGGCTGCTGTGATTCAAGTAGCCAGGGCTATCAATGCCCTTCTGCTAAGAAGGGTAGTGACTCTGGGAAATGTGCAGATCATAGTGGATGGCTTTGCTGCAATAGGGTTCACTAACTGTGGTGGGGCGATAGACTGAACACATATCCCTATCTTGACACCGGACCACCTTGCCAAAGAGTACATAAACCGCAAGGGGTACTTCTTAATGGTGTTGCAAGCACTGGTGGATCACAAGGGCCATTTCACCAACCTCAACGTGGGATGGTCGGGAAAGGTGCAAGACGCTCGCATCTTTCGGAACTCCGGGCTGTTCGGGAAGCTGCAAGAAGGAACTTTCTTCCCAGACCAGAAAATTACTGTTGGGGATGTTGAAATGCCAATAGTTATCCTTGGGGACCCAGCCTACCCCTTGCTCCCATTGCTCATGAAGCCGTACACAGGCAGCCTGGACAGAAGTAAGGAGCAGTTCAACTATAGGCTGAGCAAGTGCAGAATGGTGGTAGAATGTGCATTTGGACATTTAAAGGGGAGCTTGTGCAGCAAGAGTAGGTTAGACCTCAGTGAAAGCAGTATTCCCATTGTTATTGCTGCTTGCTGTGTGCTCCACAATATCTGTGAGAGTAAGGGGGAGACGTTTATGGCAGGGTGGGAGGTTGAGGCAGATTGCCTGGTGGCCAATTTTGAACAGCCAGACACCAGCGCAATTAGAAGAGCACACTGAGGCACGCTGCGCATCAGAGAGGCTTTGAAAAACAATTTCATGTCTGACCAGGCTACGGTGTGACAGTTGTGTGTGTTTGTCCTTGATGCAAACCTGCCCCCTTTGGTGAATGTACTTCCCTGTAAGCCAATCCCCTTTCCCCCTTCAACCACAGCTGGCACAGGAAATAAAGTCCCTATTGTTCTGAATCCATTCATTCTTTATTTAATAAAAAATACTTGAGATCACTGACAATACTGACTAGTAAAAGGAAGCCTGGGTGTACAAAGGGTTTGATAACGGGTGGGGTGGGGGAGGAAGGAAGGACAAAGCCACATTGCTTATTGTAGCCACACCACAAATTTAATACAACCATAAAAAAATATTGCTCCTCTTTCAGCAGAGCATCACAGGACCCATTCTGCAATTCTCATTCAGACAAAACTCCTATTGAAATCAGTGAGACTGATTCTCCACTGCCTTGACCCTTATGTAAATATTTATACTGGTGCAAAGAAAAGCTTTGACTTCAATACAATAAAGCCTTGCACATGTAGTCATAGCAGGACCAAGGCTTGCTTCGATGATGGTAATTCTTATTTATAGGGTGCTTTGCAGATATTAACACTTTTAGTACTCCTCTATAGAAGTAAATGCTATCAACCCCATTTTGCATAGAGGGAAGTTGAGGCAAAGAGATTAAGTGACTTGTTCAAGTCAACAAAGAGATTCAGTATGACAGCAAGGATTAGAATCTTGGAGTAGCTGGCTTCCACTCCCATGCTCTGGCCACTACATCAAACCTTTTTGAGGATGAATTATAATGAACAACATACATTCTGACCATGCAGAGCAGTAGTAAATAAAGTCTTAAAGAATGCACAGAAAGAATAAAACAGTAGCAATGATGAAGAATATACATGGGTAAGAAAGGACAAGGTGCTTTTTAATCATATCTGCTGAAGAGAGAGCAGGAATACAATTTGTGCAATAGCAAATATTCGATATGTTTGACGTGAGAGTTGGTTGGAAATAGCATGAATATATTTCTTCTAAGAATCCGTTCCTCGGAATGTGTTTTGCTATCCGTGAAAACAACTTAGTAAGTATGTTTTCTTAGCGTAAAAGCTCTTTCCACTCTTTTTGCTGAGCCAAGTATAAAACATGAAATATTCTAAAGTGATGGGGGTGGTGATGATGATAATAAAGATCCTGACTTCTAACTGCAGCCTGCAAATAAATATTTAATCATTCAAAGCAATGCCTGTCCTATGAGTTGATTGAAAAGGACAGTTCTATTTACTAGTAATTGAAAACAATTCCTTCATTAACTTCAGTTGAGGGTGCTTGGCACCACCAGGGAAATGCTCAACACTTCTAGCTAAACACTTTTCCTACCTGCTTGGCCAAACAAGGCCTCCCTGGCAGCAGATGTGCTATGCTTCTAGTGGCCAAAGGGGCAAGCAAGGATTTGCAGAGATACAGGATGTGGAGGGTGAACCCATGTGCAGGCCTATTCTGTTCAGTCTCCCAGTGTAGCTGTGCTCAGAGGTGCAGGGAGGCAGCAGATTCATGACTGCACAGATCCTTCAGTGCTCTGTCCAGGAGAGGTGGTATGGCAGGAGCATTGCTTATACATTTGCTTCCATAGTTTCTGCTGAGTGGCTTCATAGCCTTTGTGGTCCACCTGCATCCCTTGAGGCCAGTGCATGAAAATGTGTCCCTTTGCATACAGCATTCTAGCTTGAGGGTTTGTACTCTTTGGAGTGTGGAAAAGGATTGCAGGTCACAGGTAATATAAAGCAAGGGTTTTACAGTGAACAAAAATGTTCAGTACCAAAATATTTTGAGTGTAATCTTTAAAATAAACTCTTTTTGTCTGATTAATCTTGGATAGACAAACAACCAAAGACAGTATTCACAGTGCAGTTACAAAGCCTGAAGGTGGATTAGAATTTATTTTTGTAATGCTTGGATACAGTACATTTTTGTCAAAGTAGTAGTGGATTATTTGGAAAAAAATATTCACGATGATACCTGGCAAACATGTTTTGCTTTTATGTTTAAAACACTTCAAAGTATAAATATCAATGAATGATCCTGTAAAAAAGATTCTCCAATGTTTGATATCCTAAGTGATGCACTAGTTTCACTTAATACCATTGTCTGCTAGTTTTTGTATACAAATGTAATTTATATAAATTTTATCTGTAACCCTAGTTGCATGCATAGATTTCAAGGACACAGCAATCGTCAGAAACCTTCCATGAATGGGAGTTTGAGTTCAAACGTGCATTATGGTAGGTGTACCTATCAGCATTCATACAAAAGTGACATACTTGTATGGACATGACAGATGTAATCTTTAGTTGAAAGTAATTTTTATTGGTGGGAACACAAAGGACAATCTGAGGGTAAAACTTCTATATTTTTTTTTTCAGGAAAAATTTAGACGTCCTCAAAAGGATAGTAGCTAGCAGGCATGATTACAACCTCCCCCCCCCCCCCCCCCCCCCCCCCCCCCCCCCCCCCCCCNAAGTCAGTTTGTGGAATCAAAGCAGAATTGATGAGGATTGTAGAAGGAAAAAAAACCCCAGAGTTTTAAATGTACCAGCTCTGCTAAAGTTTGTGCAGTATACAAATTGAGTAAATTACCAAAAACCTATGTGCTTTGAAGATATTGCTTCTAAAACATTTCATGGTGAAATTTGAACAAATCATGGTATGCATACACTTGTCAATGTCTTGCCTTTTTTTTTTTTTTTTTTTTTCAGATCTCTTCTAAGCAGAAGTGTACAGTCCTCTCAAATGTCCTGCTGGTTAGGCTAAACAGGTGGCTCACTGTGAGAGTTTTCAATGGTGGACTAGAGCTGTACAAATTGAAGTCAAAATTGGCTTTCTTTTCCCAATTCCAATAGCTTCCTCTAACATTCAGTTCTTTAAGATTTTTTTGCTTTCATTAATATTTTAAATTAAACTTGCATGGATGTCTAAAAATCTGAGGGGGCTTTTCACAGGGCTTTTTGTGCCTTGAGCTGTGTTAATGACATACATGTTTCTTTTTCTAGTCTCCTGACTGAATAATCTTATCCCATAAACTCAGGCGCAGCCATTTTCTGAAATTGTATTGGAAGGAGAGGCTGCATGTTGTCTTTTCTCTCAGAGAATTTTAAAAAAGTTAGAAAATAAAAACCTATCCCTTACAAATCCAATTCTGTATCTGTTTAAATCTCTAGACTCCCTATTGTTCTGAATCCATTCATTCTTTATTTATTAAAAAATACTTGAGATCACTGACAATGCTGACTAGTAAAAGGAAGCCTGGGTGTACAAAGGGTTTGATAACGGGTGGGGTGGGGGAGGAAGGAAGGACTAGATGCAATAAATCGATCCCCACTGGATCGATCACTGCCCGCCGATCCGGCTGGTAATGAAGATGTACCCTCAGGCTCTGGTATCGAGTTTGGGTGCTGAGTACAGGCGCTGGGCAGGGGGCTGGGGGTGCAGGAGAGGGTGTGGGGTGCAGGCTCTGGGAGGGAGTTTGGGTGCAGGAGGGGGGGTTGGGGTGCAGGCTCTGGGAGAGAGTTTGGGTGAGGGAGGGGTTCAGACTCTGGAAAGGAGTTTGGGTGCTGGGTAAGGGCTCTGGGCTGGGACAAAGGGTTGGGGTGCAGGAGGGAGTGCGGGGCATTTGGCTGGGCTGGGGATGAGGAGTTTGGGAGCGTAGCAGGCAAGCTGCCCTGGGACTGAGGAGGGGGGCCAGAAAGGAGGACTCCCCTCTCCTCACCAACAGCAGTGAACTCTGGAGGAGAGGGAAGGGGGAGGGGGCCCCCACCCCAGCTCCCCCGGCACAACACTCACCCAACCCCCCCCAACCCCCAGGCTGCTGCTCAGGAGGTCCACTTGGAGTCACCTTGGAGTCGCCTGCTAGGGGGGTGGCTGCCATGCGCCTCCTCCCTCCACGTAGGGTGACCAGACATCAAGTGTGAAAAATTGGGATGGGGTGGGGAGTAATAGGTGCCTATATAAGACAAAGCTCCAAATATCAGGACTGTCCCTATAAAATCGAGACATCTGGTCACCCTACCTCCGCACAGCAGCTGCTTCAGCCTGCCCCCAGTGCCCCTCTCTTGTAGCTGGCAGCGGACTGTGAGGGAGCGCAGCGCGGAGCTGCAGGGGGCAGCCGCCTGCTGCCTGGGGCAGGCAGGGATGCTCGCGGGAGGCGCACAGGGACGGCAGGTGGGGCCAGGAGATGCACCGTGGGAGGCAGGTGGGGCCGGGGGACAGACCCGGCCCCGAACATTGGTGGAGGTGGGCCCCCGGACCCTGAATTTGCTGGAGCCCGGGTACCACGAGCCTATATAACTCGCCGCCCCTGGCTGGGGAATATAGAGGTATGGTATAGCGCAAGGGTGGCCAAACTTACCCTCCAAGTCACATACAATAATCTTTAGAAGTTAGGGAACCGCAGGGCATGCCTGCCGGGGCTCGGGGCTTCTGCCTTGTCGGGCATGACCCCGCTCCTTCTGAAGCCCTAGCACCCTACATGGGGTAAAGCCCTGAGACTTCTCTCCCCTCAGGATTTCAGCCCTAATCCCCACCACCTTGCCAGTTTAGTAGGCAGAGAATGTGGGGGTGGAGGGGGCGTATTCCACAAACCGCAGTTTACATTTAAAAGAGCTGCATGTGGCTGGTGAGTTGCAGTTTAGCCACGCCTACTGCAGAGTCACTATGCCATTTGTCACCTGTCAGTTTCCCCTTGCATAAGAGGATGTTGAAGGGGGCTGGTTAAACCAGAGCACAGGAGAAGACTGGAACCTTTTGTTTTGTACCATGTTTAAAGGAGACCTCCTTATCTGTGCATTCTTCTTAGATTCCTGCACTCCCCGAGGCCATTAGTCCTCCTGTCTCAAGTGTCCTTAGTTATTAAGATTTCCTGGGAAATGCTTTTCATTTATTGAAATGAGAGTGATGTGGGAGTGCCACTATAGTGAAGTTTGCATCATGGCATCTGTTTGAAGGTGGACCTTTCTAAGTCCTCTAAAATTTACATGCTTAGTTAGATTTCTTTGAATATTCGTGTGCCTCAAGAGGATGCAGGTTGAGGTTAGGGACCCAAATATGGAGTCATGTGAGCTTGAGATATAAGCCCTCCCAAACTAGCCATTTTTACAAAAAAAGTTTCTAGGTGTTTTGCTCCTAGCTACAGCTCGGTGTAATGTGATGTGGGTTGAAATGATCTCATTCTGTCAAGTTTTACCCAAGGCTGTGTGTGACACCCACTAAATCTTTGGCGGATGAAAAGTGAGAACTGTATTTAAGAAAATGTACATTTTTACATGGTATATATATATATATAGGGCGACCACCATTTGAAATGCAAAATAAAGGGCACCGCTCCCACACACACAAGGCAAGCCCAGCGCAACCCCAACCACAAGGCAACTCTGCAACTCCCCACCCCTTCAACAGTCATTTATAGTATCTTGCGAGATAACACAGCACATCTCCTCACTCTTGTGTGACTCAAACCCTCTCACACATGCCCAGTGTCCTTGCATGTTGGTGGGCTGACAGCTGTTGTATTTTCAACAGTTTCAATCTGTTATCGCTTAAACTGCGGAAGTGGGAACACTGCACCATCTTTAGCGGGACACAGAAACTTTTAACAGTAGATCTCCCAGTGTATTGCGATGATAATAAAAATCTTTAGACCCACGTAAAAAAACCCTGGCAGATTAAATTATTTTTCTGGCAACTGGCAAATCTA
The DNA here is from genome assembly GCA_003942145.1 of Platysternon megacephalum. Classification (NCBI taxonomy): domain Eukaryota; kingdom Metazoa; phylum Chordata; order Testudines; family Platysternidae; genus Platysternon; species Platysternon megacephalum. The sequence goes on from QXTE01000063.1 coordinate 6,785,628, forward strand.
TTTAAAAAAATGGCCAGGCCAGTGAAATACTGGCCAGACAGTGACCCTATGCATATGCCAATACAGGAAACCAGCTAGAGGGTTTCTAGTCCCACTATTTTATATGCTTTAAACTTAGCTCTTGTACATTCCCTAAAATCCAAATGGTTACTCTGCTTGCTTTGACGTTTGGTGTGCCTCATGAGGGTGCAGGCAGCATTACTGATCCAAATTCAGGGTTACGTGACGGAGGGGCTCCCAGGTTACAGGCCCTCCCCGCAAAATGGTTTCCTTCTGCTGCCTTGTACCTTTAATCTGAGAGGTATTAATGACAGGAAAAACAACGAGGAGTCCTTGTGGCACCTTAGAGACTAATGAATGTATTTGGGTATGAGCTTTCGTGGGCTAAAACCCACTTCATCAGATTCATGGCGTGGAAAATACAGTAGAGAGGTATAAATACACAGCATATGAAAAAGATGGGAGTTGCCTTACCAAGTGGGAGGTCAGGGCTAATGAGCCAATTCAATTAAGGTGGAAGTGGGCTATTCTCAAAAGCTGACAAGAAGGGAGGAAAAATCACTTTTGTAGTGCTAATCCACACCCCTGAGTGAAGTAAGTTATACTGACCTAAGCACCAGTGTGGACAGTGCTATGTCAGCGGGCAAGCTTCTCCCAACAGCACAGCTACTGCCTCTTGCAGAGGCAGGCATTATTAAGCCAACCGGAGAACTCTCTCCCATTGGCTTAGAGTGTCTTCAGCAGAAGCGCTATGCCATGCAGGTGCTGTGCCGCTGTAGGTGCTCTAGTGTAGACAGAGCCTCAGTCCACACCTGCTCAGCTGAGCTTCATCCTCTAATCAGGGGTTGCTTCTCCAGCCTAATCTCCTCATTGGGTGGCCTATCACACTAATTTGGCCCTTTCTCAGCTTCCTTAACCCTTTCAGGGCTGTTGTGGGGTGAACACGCCTTCACAATAGCATAAAAAGATATGCTCTGACACCCCAGTGTTTCTCTGAGACGGTGTACATCTAGCGGACCGATCTTTCTGTCAGTATTTTGGAACAGAAACCCCATCTGTAATTTCTCTCTCTGGCCCCACCACAAGCTCCACCCTACAGCCATTATGAAACATGAACAGGAACACTGTTCACAATGGCCTTTGCTACAGGCACTGCATGTGAATCGGGCTCTAGGAGGGGAGGAAGTAACAGTAATAGAAATATTTATACACCAGGGAGTGAAGGCTCCAGGGAGCTGTGTTACCTGCTTGTGGTGGGGAGCCTGGTGCAGTAGTGGGGAGGGACTAGGTTTTAGTGGGGAAAACAATGACGCTGGGGAGGTGTGTGAAAGCAGGGCTGGTCGGGGGTGATGGTGCATGGCTCAATATACAAATTGCAGGACATGATATGTATAAACGCCTAAATGACTACTAACTCCAACAACATTTTTTTTTCTGTTTTAAAAAGAAAAAGAAAAAAACACCTAGGAAATTCAATGGCAATTTTTTTTTCATGTTAACCCACAGTTAAGGTTGCTTGGTTTTATGTCATCCCCTTTCAGAATGATGAGTTGACCAAAACTGAAACCTCTGAAAACCAGGAAATGCATTTTTATAGTTGCCCATGCAATCTTCCCAAAACACATTGTCCTTTAATAGTGTCAAATGGAATCCTGTGGCTGAGAGTGAATGCATCGTAAAAGGAGATGAAGAGCATATACACTTCAGCAACCATGGGGCTGACAGAGTAAAGATATGTGGGCATATTGGGGCATTGCTGAAAGAGGCCAGCAGCGAGGTTGTATGGGCATCTTAACTGTGCCTCTCCTGGTTTTCAGAGGTTTCAGTTTTGCTTAACTCAGCATTCTGGTACAGTTGAATACATCAAGCACTCTTGACTCTGCATTAATGTAGGTTTTTGGCCATTGAATAGTATTTTAGATTTCATTTACGGAGTATTTGAGACTTCTATGCCTTATGGGAAATGTCTGGGATTCTATGTTGCATCATTGGTCTAGTGTTTGTGAGCAGGTCTACACTACTGTGTACGTTGATGAAACTTACGTTGTTCAGGGGTGTGAAAAAGACACCCCTATGAGCAAGGCAAGTTACAGCAACCTAAGCGCTGTCAACACCGGCACTATGTCGTCAGGAGATGCTCTTCTAGCAACATAGCTTCTGCCTCTCATGGCGGTGGAGTAATTATGCCAACAGGAAAGAGCTCCCCCGTTGGCATAGAGCATCTTTACCAGATGTGCTACGGTGGCGCAGCTCCATCAGTGGAGCTGAACCACTGTTGCGCTTTTAGTGTAGACCTGCCCTGTATTTCTGGCAGAGGTCTACATTCCTCCGGCTTCTAGTACTATTGCTTTGCCAGGGTTAGGTCCCCTTTTTCTCATATTGCTGTTTGTACTGATAATTATAGTCCGACAGCAAACTCATGTGACATTTATCTGAAAAGACTGAACTGTTGCCAGAGCTGCAGCATGTATCTGTCAGTGTAATCTCCTTTTTAATAACTAATTATATAAAGGCACTTGCTTCTTATATCAAATTGGAATTCAAAATTATACCGTATTTCATATGTAGGCACTATCTAGTCATTTTTCCATCTCTCCTATTTCAACACTTGTCACTGAGATCCTCACTATGTTTTCCATGTTGTTTTTTGTAACTTAATTAAGAAATTTCTCAGAAACAGGATGAAAGCAGTTTTCTTTCTTCTTTCATTATTTTTAAATATACTACAATGGGCCAGAAACTGCAGTAGTTTGTTTTGTTTGTTGTTTTTTGCTGATCCTGTGAATGGTGCAAACTTTCAGAACAAGGAGCATGCCAACGAATATAAGTTCTTGTACTTTCACAGTTGTCACCTTGTGAATATATATCTTGCAAGACTGGGGACTGTTCTGCATAGACAGGAGCATCATACAGGTTAAAGGTCCATAGTTAATAGTTACCATTATTTTAGTAGTGAGCATCAATATTGCCTCAATTACAGCATTTTTAGATCCAGCCTATTGGCATTCTTAACTTGCTGAATATTTCTTTAGTGGTGAATCCATTTTAGGGATAGTGTCATAGCCTTAATATAGGCACTATTTTCTGAATTGCACTCTGAGTTATGGACAGTATTCAGGTTATTGAATATGGACTATTACTGTACAGCACACTTTTAAAGAAGTTTGGATTGCTTGCTTTTATGACCAAAGTGGTGTTTTTGCATTTCTCTATTTTCTTAGTTTTTAGAGTTCTATTGATTTGTAATTCTGATTTTTGTGGTTCTCATTATCATGTATTGTCTCTCTCTAATAATTATGATGAATTAGTGGTGATGAGGTCAACTCACCTTTTGGTTCTTTTGATGAGTGGTCTTATTTCCATGGTGATATTTGATGGTGGCTTTTTGGCTTTTGTGAACTATACTGTCACTGGTAACTATTTGAACTTGGTCTTTATTGAATGCTTCAATATATTTAAAATGATGGCGAAACTGGAACAATTCAGTTTTCAAATGTATTAAACAAACACACTGCAAATCCTTCTATTGCTTGAGGGTACAGCAAAACAACAAAAAGTCGTATTCATTTGATCTCCACTATTTAAAGTAATACTTTGAGTTAATGACAGCCAATGATTTTATAGCTTTAGTAATGTGATTTTTTTTTTCCTGTTCTAATTGGCTGGGTAAGTAATTTGCTTGAGGTAACTGCATAATATTTTAAATTTTATTTTGGAATCTCATAGAGTCATAGACTTTAAGGTCAGAAGGGACCATCATCATTGTCTAGTCTGACCTCCTGCACAATGCATGCCGCAGAATCTCACCCATCCACTCCCGCAACAAACCCCTAACCTATGTCTGAGCCATTGAAGTCCTCAAATCATGGTTTAAAGACTTCAAGGTGCAGAGAATCCTCCAGGAAGTGACCTGTGCCCAACACTGCAGAGGAAGGCGAAAAACCGCCAGGGCCTCTGCCAATCTGCCCTGGAGGAAAATTCCTTCCCACCCCCAAATATGGTGATCAGCTAAACCCTGAGCAGGTGGGCAAGACTCACCAGCCAGACACCCAGGAAAGAATTCTCTGTAGTAACTCAGATCCCACCCCATCTAACATCCCATTACAGGCCATTGGGCATATTTACCGCTAATAGTCAAAGATCAATTAATTGTCAAAATTAGGCTATCCCGTCATACCATCCCCTCCATAAACTTATCAAGCTTAGTCTTGAAGCCAGATATATATTTTTGCCCCCACTGCTCCCCTTGGAAGGCTGTTCCAGAACTTCACTCCTCTGATGGTTAGAAACCTTCATCTAATTTCAAGTCTAAGGTCTCAGCAGTGCCTTTTATAATGGTACTAACACATTCCTATCTCTACTGGAAATACTACGCCTAATGCATCCCAAGACCGCATTAGCTTTTTTCACAGCCATATCACATTGGCGGTTCATAGTCATCCTGTGATCACCAATACTCCAAGGTCCTTCTCCTCCTCTGTTACTTCTAACTGATGAGTCCCCAGCTTATAACAAAAATTCTTGTTATTAATCCCTATATGCATGACCTTGCACTTTTCACTATTAAATTTCATCCTATTACTATTACTCCAGTTTACAAGCTCATCCAGATATTCCTGTATGATATCCCGGTCCTTCTCTGAATTGGCAATAACTCCCAGCTTTGTGTCATCCGCAAACTTTATTAGCACACTCCCACTTTTTGTGCCAAGGTCAGTAATAAAAAGATTAAATAAGTTTGGTCCCAAAACTGATCCCTGATGAACTCCACTAGTAACCTCTCTCCAGCCTGACAGTTCACCTTTCAGTATGACCCATTGTAGTCTCCCCTTTAACCACTTTCTTATCCACCTTTCAATTTTCACATTGATCCCCATCTTTTCCAATTTAACTAATAATTCCCCATGTGGAACCATATCAAATGCCTTATGGAAATCGAAGTAAATTAGATCCACTGCGTTTCCTTTATATAAAAAATCTGTTACCTTCTCAAAGAAGGAGATCAGGTTGTTTTGGCATGATCTACCTTTTGTAAAACCATGTTGTATTTTGTCCCAATTACCATTGACCTCAATGTCCTTAACTACTTTCTCCTTCAAAAATTTTTCCAAGACCTTGCATACTACAGATGTCAAACTGACAGGCCTTTAGTTACTCAGATCACTTTTTTTTTCCCCTTTCTTAAAAATAGGACTTACGTTAGCAATTCTTCAGTCATACGGTACAACCCCTGAGTTTACAGATTCATTAAAAATTCTTGCTAATGGGCTTGCAATTTCATGTGCCAGTTCCTTTACTATTCTTGGATGAAGATTATCTGGGCCCCCCGATTTAGTCCCATTAAGCTGTTCGAGTTTGGCTTCTACCTCGAATGTGGTAATATCTACCTCCATATCCTCATTCCCATTTGTCATCCTGCCATTATCCCTAAGCTCCTCATTAGCCTCATTAAAGACTGAGGCAAAGTATTTGTTTAGATATTGGGCCATGCCTAGATTATCCTTAACCTCCCTCCACTCCATCCTCAGTGTTTAGCGGTCCCACTTCTTCTTTCTTTGTTTTCTTCTTATTTATATGGCTATAAAACCTTTTACTATTGGTTTTAATTCCCTTTGCAAGGTCCAACTCTACATGGCTTTTGGCCTTTCTCACTTTATCCCTACATGTTGTGACCTCAATAAGGTAGCTTTCCTTGCTGATCCCTGCCATCTTCCACTCCTTGTAAGCTTTCTCCTTTTTCTTAATCACCTCTCTGAGATGCTTGCTCATCCAGCTTGGTCTACAACTCCTGCCTATGAATTTTTTCCCCTTTCTTGGAATGCAGGCTTCTGATAGTTTCTGCAACTTTGATTTGAAGTAATTACAGGCCTCCTCCACCTTTAGATCCACCAGTTCTTCAGTCCAATCCACTTCCCTAACTAATTTCCTTAATTTTTTTAAGTTAGCCCTTTTGAAATCAGAAATCCTAGTCACAGATCTATTTTTGTTTATCCTTCCATTTAGTTTGAACTGAATTAGCTCGTGATCGCTCGTACCAACGTTGTCCCTTACAACTATTTCTTCTATGAGGTCTTCACTACTCACCAAAACCAAATCTAAAATGGCATCCCCTCTTGGTGTGTGTGGGGGGGAGGGGGCGGTCAGCAACTACTTGGTGAAGGAATCCATCAGCTATTGCATCCAGGAAAATCTGAGCCCTATTATTATTATTAGCACTTGTCCTCCAGTCTATATCTGGGAAGTTAAAGTCTCCCATGATCACACAATTCCCATTAGTATTTACTTCATTAAAGAGGTCTCTATCCATATCCAAATCGGATCCCGGCGCTCTATAGCACACCCCAAGCACTATCCCAGGGAAGGCTCTAGTAGCTTTCTTCCCCAATGTGATTTTTGCCCAGACACTCTTTATCCATTCCATCACTTCTTATTTCTTTACAGTCTACCTCATCATTGATATGCAATGCTACTCCACCAACTTTGCCTTTATTTCTGTCTTTCCTAAACAGCACATACCCTTCAATACCTGTACTCCAGTCATGACTACTATTCCACCACGTTTCTGTTATCCCTATAATATCTGGTTTCACTTCCGGCACCAGCAACTCTAGTTCCTCCATTTTGTTACCTAGGCTCCTCGCATTGGTGTACAAAAATCTTAATTTTTGCTGTTTGGCTTTGCTCACATTCTTTACCCTATTAGGCACAGACATTCTACCGCCAGTATCCCCTATTAGACTGGTATCTACACTATCCTTCCTCCTTATGTCCATTCTCCTGCCCACGGCTGTATCCTTTCTTTCTTCGTTTTCTTCCCTCTCAATGTTAAAATCCGGCATGGAGATTACCTGGACATCTCTCCCAAATTCCTAGTTTAAAGCTCTCTTAATCAATTGTGCCAGCCTCCATCCTAGAAGTCTATTTCCCTCCCTACTCATCTGTGAAGAGCTCAAATGAATCTGGTATGGGGTTTGAAAGTTGCTTTTATTTTGTTTGTACATTCTCTGTGGAAGTATCTTACTGTTATTAGACTAAGACAAGATCTCTCTGATCTTTGTGAAGTTCTTCAGTATTTTATCTTTTTCTGGGTTTGAATTTAATCTTATTTTATTGACAGGCATTTCTCTGGTGCTCATCACTGTATTTTTTTTTCAGTGCTCCATGCACATTGATGCATAAAGTAAGACAATATTCCTGTGAGGTAGGGAAGTATTGTTATCCCTGATTTCCAGGAGAAACTAAGACAGAAGTTAGACAGTAGCCTATGATTTTGAATGCTTCAGTTTTTGGCTGCACACTTGAGACACTTTAGGTTTTATATATCAAGGGCCTTGAATGCTCAGTACCTCTGAGAAACAGATCCAATGTCTCTCACGTTGCTAAGGCAGACTAAAGAGATACTATCGTCATATGCTGATGAAAAGACAGAAAAATGGGGGGAAATGTTTTTTAAATCTTTCTAAATACATTTCAAATATAATACATAGGGCCAGATCCTCATTTGCCTCTAAGATTGTTTTGTGCCATTGAACTGGTGCAAAACGATCTTAAAGTTCCCCTAACGAGATATGATGATGATAACTGAAACATGAGCCTAGCTTAAAACATTCTCACTGGGGACAGAAGAGGGTGTTCTGGTGTTGGGAGAGAGCTGTGCTAGATAGGTTGTGTATCAGTCACCCCCCCCCGGTGGAATGGTTCATAGGAGTCCATTCCAACTGGCAGCCATAGCGCTGCTCTGTAACTTCCTCTGGTGGCTGATTCAACCCCTTCCCCCTCCATCCCCCGGCCCCCTAGTTGCTCTTGGTTTGTGAGAGGCATATATGGAGAAACATATGTCTTTGATGGAAAAGGAGTATTTAGATTTTTTTTTTCCTCACCTTCATAGTGTAGTTCAAAAACAAACATGATTAGTCATTTTCCTTCATTTCTTACCAGGAAATAGATAACAGAAAAGGCCCTGGCATACACCTATGCAGATTGACTTCTATGGAACTTTTCACAGGAATGAAGTCAAATACACCTCTACCCTGATATAACGCGCCCCAATATAACATGGATTTGGATATAACGTGGTAAAGCAGCGCCCCGGGGGGGGGTGCGGGGCTGCGGGGCTGCGCACTCCGGTGGATCAAAGCAAGTTCGATAGAACGCGGTTTCACCTATAACGCGGTAAGATTTTTTGGCTCCCGAGGACAGCGTTATATCGGGGTAGAGGTGTACATGTATAAGTGTTTGCTGGAGTGGGGCCTAACTGAATGTTCACTGACATTTCATAACTAAGGAATTAATTAGTTTAAGATTCAACTGGTTCCCAGACCAGAAAGTTTAGGATCAAATAATTCTATCTATTAAAACTCAAACATTGTTCTTTTCACCTTCATATTAATAATTACTCATAAATCCTGATTATGCATTGAAAATTAAGGAAAAAGTTGAACAATAATTGATTATGAAGCTTATTATAGTTTTATAATGAAGATTTAAAAATTTTTAATGAAGTTTGTTCATGCGACTGGTGTAGAATGTGCATATTAATGAAATATTAGTAGTTAACTTTAATATAATTGATAGTAAAAGGCAAAATTCACAGTATTTAAGAATACAGGCCAGACTCCATTTCTGAGTAACACCACCGTTTTTAAAAAGAAACCCAAATCAGATTTCATTACATGATCAGCCCAAACTTAAATTACTAATTAAATTGCATTTTGCATAGACTGTCGGTCCTTCATCAGTTAAGACTGAGCCGATCACAACACGTCTTCCAATCTTCTCTTGCTCTGGCCATCCTTCGCCATGCTTGTCCATATCTCCTTGTTAGGAAATCATCCCACCTCTTTGGAGGCCGACCTTGTGGCCGTTTCAGTTCTCGCGGATACCACTCAGATATAGCTGCAGTCCATCTGTTGTCACTGCGTCGGGCGACATGTCCCACCCACCACATTTTAATAAAGGAAATTCACTCCATGTTTTAAACCTGTGTTTTAAAAAAAATACTCAAGAATAAAACTGCAAAATCATGCTTTTGTGGGTTTTTTTTTTTTTTTAGCAACCTAGATGTTGCTTAGAGGTTTGTGTGGGGAAGGAGTGACCGTCTGCGACGATAACAACAGCAGGACCTAGGCTATGGAACTCACCCCAAGAGATGAGAATGACAGTGCTAAATGTAAACCTCATTTTTAAAGTTAGGAGTTCTCCTTCAATAGGTACATCACACTAAAGCACTTAATCCTTTTATCTTCTCCCACAATAAACTAATCAAGCTATCTCACCAATAGGCTGGGAAAAGGGGAGATTTCTATTTCTAAATATTTGGGAAGTGCTCAGAGCATGGTGGGGCCATATAAATACCCAGATAGGTGGTGGGCATATGCTGAATATTTATCAGGAAGCCGTTAACTGTTGTTTGTTTATTGGGATTATTTGGCAGTTTTGTTGTGATTATTTATTAGAGTAAAATGGATAGAAGGTCATATTTATTTGCCCTCTTAGAGGCTTAACTCCTGGTATTGGACCAAAAAATCACACAACTATTTGTGTCTTGGAGACCCCTAGTATGTCAAAATTTTCGGGGAATGGGGGAATCACAAACACCCCACAGGGGATCATTTAAAACTGACTATTGTAACCTGTGAATTATAAAACTATGAGCATGTTAAAACTTTGCTAGATTCAGAAGCACATTACATAGTACTTTGTTGGGTCTAACATACCCCATGATCAAACACCTTTTTGAAAAAAAAAGCTACACATACAGGTGTTGGGATCTAACTGACTCCATGTTTAAACAATGAAAATAGATGGTAACAGCAACAATAGAAAAGGCACAAACTGCCTGTGAATGAATGGAGCAAATAGGTGACGCGTGTTCTGAACATACAAAGCTTTTACATTTTGCACATTTTTGGTGTTTTTTGGTCTCATCCTCTGGAACAGATGTAGTATCTTCCCCCTTTCATAGGCTCTGGATCAGTCCCCAGCACACTAGACACTGCTTCCCTGGAAGCCTGAGGCAAGCCTGTGATGTACTTTCACCATTTCTGTACCCAGGTTCTTAGAAACATCTGTCTCTTATCCAAAGATTTGTTATGCCATGTGCGATTCAACAAAATCCAACAATATAGGCATGAAGACATGCAATGTGCATGTGCAGTCCAACTGCGCATGTGACCTGGAACCTGAATGGGCCACACTGAGAATGCTTACTTAGGGCAAACTGCCAGGTATAAGGGCAGACAATAGCCAAAACTGGTGGTTTATTCTATAATTAGATTAACCAAGCCAGTAACAAAACAACTTAGAGTTATAGACTTTAAGGTCAGAAGGGACCATTATGATTGTCTAGTCTGACCTCCTGCACAACGCAGGCCACAGAATCTCACTCACCCACTCCTGTAATAAACCCCTAACCTATGTCTGAGCTATTGAAGTACTCAAATCATGGTTTGAAGACTTCAAGGTGCAGAGAATCCTCCAGCAAGTGACCCGTGCCCCACGCTGTAGAGGAAGGCGAAAAACCCCCAGGGCCTCTGCCAATCTGCCCTGGAGGAAAATTCCTTCCTCACCCCAAATATGGTGATCAGCTAAACCCTGAGCATGTGGGCAAGACTCACCAGCCAGACACGCAGGAAAGAATTCTCTGTAGTAACTCAGATCCCACCCCATCTAACATCCCACCACAGGCCATTGGGCATATTTACCGGTAATAGTCAAAGATCAATTAATTGTCAAAATTAGGCTACCCCATCGTCCCATCCCCTCCATAAACTTATCAAGCTTAGTCTTGAAGCCAAATGTCTGTCTTTTTGCTCGCACTGCTCCCCTTGGAAGGCTGTTCCAGAATTTCACTCCTCTGATGGTTAGAAACCTTCATCTAATTTCAAGTTTAAACTTCCTGATGGCCAGTTTATATCCATTTGTTCTTGTGTCCACATTGGTACTTAGCTTAAATAATTCCTCTCCCTCCCTGGTATTTATCCCTCTGATATATTTATAGAGAGCAATCTTCTTCCCTCAGCCTTCTTTTGGTTAGGCTAAACAAGCGAAGCTCTTTGAGTCTCCTTTCATAAGACAGGTTTTCCATTCCTCGGATCATCCTAGTAGCCCTTCTCTGTACCTGTTCCAGTTTGATTTCATCCTTCTTAAACATGGGAGACCAGAACTGCACACAGTATTCCAGATGAGGTCTCACCAGTGCCTTGCATAACGGTACTAACACCTCCTTATCTCTGCTGGAAATACCTCACCTGATGCATCCCAAGACTGCATTAGCTTTTTTCATGGCCATATCACATTGGCAGCTCATAGTCATCCTGTGATCACCAATACTGCGAGGTCCTTCTCCTCCTTTGTTACTTCTAACTGATGAGTCCCCATCTTATAACTTCTGTAATACTACACTGGTTACCAAGAAGCCAAATACAGTCCCCTTTAAGTATCCCAGCCTTTGACCTCCATCTAGACAGCCAAGTCTAATATAGTGAGAAGTTATTGAAAACCTGATTCACCATATGTGATGTACACCAGATCTTACCCAATAATCATGCTGCTATCAATCCTTTTGTAACTAAACCTAAAGGTTTTAATAATAAAAGGAAAAAGAAGGAAGAGAGTTGCAGTGGTTAAGAGATCACTATACCTACAGATATGGGAAAGTCCTTAGGTCAGTTTCATAGCAGAGATGGGGAGGCTGCTGATTTGTAAAAGTCTTTCTTGAATCAATTTTAAAAAGTTGTAGTCCAATAGACCAGGGGTAGGCAACCTATGGCACCCGTGCCAAAGGCGGCACGCGAGCTGATTTTCAGTGGCACTCACACTGCCCGGGTCCTGGCCACCGGTCCGGGGGGCTCTGCATTTTAATTTAATTTTAAATGAAGCTTCTTAAACATTTTTAAAACCTTATTTACTTTACATACAACAATAGTTTAGTTATATATTATAGACTTATAGAAAGAGACCTTCTAAAAACGTTAAAATGTATTACTGGCACGCGAAACCTTAAATTAGAGTGAATAAATGAAGACTCGGCACACCACTTCTGAAAGGTTGCTGACACCTGCAATAGACAGTACAGGTGTACAGTTTGTTTAAGTTTTTCCATGAGAATTCCAAGGTAAATCCAGAGTAAACCTGGAAACCTCAGTCTTGTAGTTTAGACCTTCCCTTTCAAAGTTTAAGCAGACCTGAGATGAAAAGGATCAGGCTGGAAGCTTCCTTTATAGTTGAAGCAAGCTGGGCACTGACAAGTAACTCCACCACGTGGGCTTTGATGAAAGCGAGCTGACGGTTTGTGATCTTTATTCAATGAGTCCTTTCTTAGACAATACATTAAGCAATAGCCATTCAAAATATCAAGACAGGTAACAAGTCGTTTACTATATGGAATTACAAGATCTGAGGAGAGATTGGGATGATAATATTATTAGACCACAAGTTCCATCTAAAGGATAATATCCCTATTTGATCCCTATTTGATCTCTGAATCAATAGAATACAGTAATGAAGCATTATGGGACAGGAACAGTATTAGTATCTACAAGCTAATTAGATCATATAGTTAAACTTCTAACAAGATACAGTTAAACACATACAAATACACTTAGTATCTACCCTTGATTTCTATTGCTATAAATAAATGGGTTAATGATTGCTGGTCTAGGACATCTATTTGAAATTCACATACAAGTAGATTGTCTTGATTACATTTCAGTGCCTCTTGTTAAGTTGTTATGGGTCATACCTAAGTTGACCAGTCTGTCAGTAAGTCTTTTCCCCAGCAACAGCATCTGTCAAGTGTTGTCTAGCCAGAAAATGTATCTGACAATTGTGGCTTCACCGGAAACTCCTCCTAGCAAGCGTAGGCTTCCCAGAAAATGAACTTGATGGTGTTGTCTTCAAAGAAACTCAATTTGCTGGACAATTGTAATGATCTATGAGGCAAATGTTATCTGGGGTCTCCCAGACTCAAAAGGCCCCTTTGAAGCATTCTTTTTGATAAAGACTACTGAAACTATGATAATAAGCACAATGCTGAAAGATTCATATAATTATATCATAACTGCTGCCTCAAAATATGAACAGTCTGATGCTAGAATACCTGCATAATTAATTTGGGATCTAACTGAACCCATTACCTTTATACTGACTTGTTTTTCTATACAAAAGTGCAACAGATAGTGTGATGAAACCAATGCAGAAAGATTGACCTCATCTTGGTGGGAGAATACTTAATGTATGAAGAGGCACAGGTTTGGCACAAAATATTTTGTTTAGATTATTGTACACATTGGGGTCAGATAGACCCCAGAACATTAGGAGGCTTAAGAACTTCAGAAAATAGGGCATGATGGGTGACTATTGTGGATGCCACAGAGGCTGGGAGTTTACTAATGGAGAAGCATTGCACTGGTATGACAAAGGTCTGCAGGGAATGGAGAAAAGAGGATCTTCAGCGAGTCATTTGAGCAGTGGTGGCTGAAAGTGAGAGTACTACCTTCTCTAGTAGGCCTGTGGGGGGATTTTCTCCCCCACATATAAGAGGGTGTAAGCACCACTTCTGCTTCATGTCTTTTATTTTCTGGGAGTCTAGCTCCTGACTTTAATGTGACATTATGGGAATCCTTCAGTCATGCGCCATAATGCACAACACAGCAGGTCCACTAATTTCAAACACAAGAGGCAACAGAAGGTAGCCAGAGCCAGCTCCCACTGCCACCCTCACCCAAATTACTGGATCTTTGAACTCTTGGCTTCATACTTCAGCAACAGTGCAGCTCTGCAGGTGAGTCAGTACATCTAAATTCTATTGAATCCTGAGGCTCCTGCCAGCCAGGACTTAGATCCATTTATCTGTGGCTTTGTGCTGTGAAAGGGTTAACATGTGCCTGAAAGTCCAATAAATGTGCCTGCTTACATCTGGAGGGTGAGCCAAGACTAATTAGAAATAAAGCCCAGCTGGGGGATTGCAGGACTTGTATCCATATAGGGCTGGGAGAGTGTAGTTTGAAGGGGAGATCTAGAGAAGAGGGGGTGGAGGAGTCTGGTTTCTGGGGTGTGGCCTATAAAGGTTGAGAAAGAGAGGAAAAGAGTAGCAGAAAGCCTGATTGAGTGAGTTGTGGGCTGTGACAAGCTAGAGCCTGCCTGAAAGCCTTGAGTGAGAAGAGGAGTGTGCCAGCTGCTGGATTATGGGGTGGACTGAGGGTAGTCTGTAGCAGCAGAGGTGTGCCTGCAATGAGGGGGTTGCCTGCTGAGCCCACCTGGGCTGAATGTTTGGGGGTTTTGGTGGGGGGCATAAAGGTGGTTGATATTGTGACGAGTTGGATCACAGAAACCCCCTTGGGAGCTGCCACCTAATGTACCAAGACTACTTCTATTCCTGTTTTCCCTGCCAGCTCAGGACTTCAGCACCCTGTCTTGCTGAAGCCAGACACACCCGTCTGCTCCAACACAGACCCAGGGTCTGAATTACCTGCCCCAAAGCTGCAGGTTTACCTGAAAACAGCTCACAGAAGTGTGCTTGTCTTTAGCACTCAGATGCCCAACTCCCAGTGCGGTCTAAACCCAGATAAATCCGTTTTACCCTGTATAAAGCTTATACAGGGTAAACTCATAAATTGTTCGCCCTCTATAACACTGATAGAGAGATATGCACAGTTGTTTGCTCCCCCAGGTATTAATACATACTCTGAGTTAATTAATAAGTAGAAAGTGATTTTATTAAATACAGAAAGTAGGACTTAAGTGGTTCCAAGTAGTAACAGACAGAACAAAGTAAGTCACCAAGCAAAATAAAATAAAATGCGCAAATCTATGTCTAATTAAACTAAATACAGATAAGATCCTCACCAGTTCCAGAACGTTCCCTTTTACAGGCTAATCTTCTTTTAGCCTGGGTCCAGCAATTACTCACACCCCCTGTAGTTACTCTCCTTTGTTTCAGTTTTCTTTAAATATCCTGGGGGGATGGGGGTGGAGAGGCTCCTTCTTTAGCCAGCTGAAGACCAAATCGAGGGGTCTCCCACGGGTTTAAATAGACTTTCTCTTGTGGGTGGAGACCCCCTTCCTCACTCCTATGCAAAGTCCAGCTCCAAGATGGAGTTCTGGAGTCACCTGGGCAAGTCACATGTCCATGCATGACTCAGTCTTTACAGGCAGAAGCCATTGTCCACATGGTTTCTTGTATGTCTCCAGGAAGACTTCTTATGTGAATTGGAGCATTCCAGGATGCATTGTTCCCCAAATGCTTCCTGATCGGGTACTTAACCTTGCGAATTCCTTCCTAAAGAAGCTGACCAAATGCCTCACGAAGCTTACTTAGAGATCAAGCAAGTATACAACCCATATTCTTAACCTCAAGTACAAAATGATATATGTATACAAATAGGATGAATAGATACAGTAGACCATAACCTTTACAGAGATATGTTACATGGCACAGGCAGCACAAAACATATTCCAGTTATGTCATATTCCCATAAAGCCTTATGGGAGGTACTGAAACAGATATATGTTATTTTAGACCTTTAGTAAAGGACTCTGTAGCCTGGGAAGGGATAGAACTCTGTAAAGTGGTCTGGCTGGAGGGCCAGGACACTTAGGGCAGGTCCACACTAGGGGCGGGGATCGAAATAAGATACGCGACTTCAGCTACGAGAATAGCGTAGCTGAAGCCGAAGTATCCTATTTCGAATTACCCGCGCTTACCTCGCGTCCTCGCAGCGCGGGATCGACGTCCGCGGCTCCCCCGTCGACTCCGCTAACTCCGCTCGCCCTGCTGGAGTTACTGAGTCGATGGCAGCGCGTTCGGGGATCGATGTATCGCGTCCAGACGAGACGCGATAAATCGATCCCCGCTATATCGATTTCTACCCGCCGATCCGGGCGGGTAGTGTAGACGTAGCCTTTTATGGCTGGATAGGCTGAAGAACAGTGGGGGAATTGAGGCAAAATTTGCTGCAACAGTGCAACCAGCCAGGATGGGTCATGTTGGGGTAGCAACTTTGCTATGGTGGGGCTCTTGTGCAGCTCCCCTATAGGCCAGTCTAAGACTGAGCTAGTTCCTACTCTTGATGGACTAGATAATGCAACACATGTGTGAATGTGTCTGAAACACTGTAATTAACATCACTATTATTGAGAGCTGATCATCTGCTTCATTTTTTATAAAAATCCAAGCAATCATTAACTCTCTAACCTGATTAGTTAGCCAGCTGCAGCAAATCGATTACCCAGTGACTCTCACAAGGAGGTAAAGAGAGATGTGGTATTTGGGACTGTGCCTTTGAGGGAGGTACGTCCCAGACTGAGAGTCTGGGTGGGGCACTGTGAAGCTCTTGTTGTGACGGCTGAGCCAGTGGGAATGGGACACAAAATAAAGCAGATACCTAGCAAGCACCTTACTCACTGACTGAATGATCACTGAACACCACATTGCTGGGAGTTAGTCGCCAAGCCAGATATCACATGTGTTATGTACTATGACTTATGATGAATACACCCCAAAAGTGGGATGTTTGCGTCTGAGGGACTATATGAAGCACCTTCTGACTAAGACTGTACAAGTGGAGAATTCAGTCTATGATAAGATGTCCAAAAATGTAGGTTTTCAGGATTTCATAGCTCCTTCACAGCTGTCTGCTCAGATCCTTCATATACTGCAGACTTGAGCACTGCAAATGTATCTTGTTTCCTTCAGTAAGGTAAGCTTTACAGCACTTGTAGGGAGAGTGTGTGAGAGAATTGCTCCGAAGATTCTTCTCCAGCATGTGTGGTTCTATTTCAATTTTATGGCTATTTCAATTTTGTGGCTATTTCTGAAAAGTCAACATAATTGTCTCTGAGGTTTATGGCAATGTCAACAGCATTGATATTTTGTTGTTTTACTTGTAATCCATTACTTTACCCTAGCCTACACTAGAAAAAGATTTGCTGGTATAGCTGGTACCCCTCTTATTGTGCTGGTAGCTTATTTCATTTGGGGAACCACTATAAACTATACCAGGAAAACTCAAAGCACTCCTTTTAGCTTTTGCTGGCATTAACATGTCATCACAAAACTGCATCCTTAGCCATCATTACTATTTCAGCAAAAAGCTTCTAGTGTAGACCTGGCGTAAGGCAGTATGCAGAGACAGACAGGCAGTAAGCTGGTCTGTGGAAAGAGCTGGAACAAATGAAGCAGAGTTCCTGTTGGACAGAACTAGAGATGCAGCTTTATTTTAAAAAGAGAAAAAGTACTTTGTTTTTGTAACAAGAACTAGGTGGGTGTGAAGTTGTTTCAATCTCTATACTTGTAATTCTTTCCTTTTGTTGCATTCCTCAGGGGAGGGAGGCAATAAAACTGAAATACCATCTGTCTACAGTTTCCAAATATTAAAATGTCTGACAAAGATCAAAAAAGGAAATATGAGAGTAGCAGTCATTTTGTAGTGAGACGCACTGGGCACACAATAGAGTGGTTTTTTTTTACCTTGAAGTATAGCTTTCCTTCAACATCAGATACATGCCAGGGCTGGAGGGAAATGTTCTAGCTTTCACTTCATAAAAATTTCACAGAGAATTAGCAAAAAACATTTGGACACTGCTTTTAACTACAAAATATTGCTCAGTTTTCTGTGTTTAGAAATATGCTACTTTTTGCTGACAGTTTGCCAAATTTTTTCAGTAAGCTATTACTTGTAGGTGGAAAAACACACACACAAGCTGCCTTTAAAATTTGTTTTGAGGCTTTTTGCTAGTGTGGCGGTGGCAGCATACTGAAGGAGAGGACTTTTAGGAATTTGACCCCTGGCAATCAAATCAAATTGAATATGATCCCACTCATAGTAGTGTCATGCTTATTATTTATATAAAAGGAGTAAAAGACCAGTAATAGGCAGCAAAAAAGAAGGAATCACTCTGTCCACAGATGGAAATTTGACTTTTCACCAGTGAAAAGAGGGCTGACTGATTCTGCCCACATACTCCTGTCCCTAAAACGCGAATAGCTTTTTAAAAACCAGAATTCATGTAGGGTCTGATCCTGTTCCCATTGAAGGCAATGGCAAAACTTCTGCTTCAGCATATTTAGGATCAGATCCAAAACCTCACACCCATAGAGCTGTAAACCAAGTTGACAAAAGAGTTGGCAGCTGCCCTGGAGTTGCAGTTCAAATGCCTGCAGTCAGGCCCTTGCCGTACAAGGTTGTTCTTTATTTTAAATGATTACCTAGTAATGTTATCACAGCACTGAAACAATTTAATAAGTATTAGCAGAATTGCTGGGGGGTGGGGAATTGCCCAGGTCTAATATAGTGCGTTTCCATTCAGGAGAGTGACTTTGATTCCTAGTCAATCAGAGGAAGCCGCTCTTTTTCTCATAGCCTCTTCTCTCCTGCTGTGGCAGTTGAGTAGAGAACTTTTTTTTTTCTCTGCTCATAACTTTAGTTCAGATACATTTAAGCCATAAGCCATCCAGTTATAGGCTGTAATTGAGAGAGCTCTGAACGTGGTTAGCATACGTGAGAGTTTTCAATGTGCGTGTGTAGTTACATATACAGGGCTGGACTGTGTCCTTCCCTTAAATAGCCATGCAGGGTGTAAGAAATAAGGACTTTTTTTTTTTTTTTTTAAATGAGGGCTGCTTACAATTGCAGTCCTAGTGCTTGAGGAAGGCAAGCCCATGATGCTCCCCCCAGAAGCAACTTGGCAGAAGTGGAGCAGAGTAAGCCCCTCCTGAATCCACCATGGGGGTTGCGGCTCTCCCCCCTTTAGATGGGTGTAGTAAATACCCTCGCCTTCCACTCCCCTCCTGCCCCCCACCCCCATCTCATACCAAGCCCCAGGAGGTATTGTGTTTATGGATATGTCTACACCGCAATGAAACATACATGGCTGACCCGTGTCACCTGACTCCGATTCACAGGGCTTGGGCTGTGGGGATATAAAATTGCAGTGTAGACACTCAGGCTGGAGCCTGAGCTTTGGGAACCCCTGGGCAGGGAGAGGCATGGGGTGGTCCCAGAGCCTGCTCTCCAGCTTGAGCCGCAATTTCCACACTGAAATCTTTTTAGCCCTGCAGCCCAAGCCCTGTGAACCTGAGTCAGTTGACACAGGCCAGCCGTGGGTGTTTTATTGTAGTGTAGACACATCCTCTGAGGCCTAAGCACACAGAGAAACCAGTCTCAATATGAATGCCTTGGGTATACCGAGGTCCGATTACTGAATGCTCTTACATGCAATTTTTCTATATGCACAAGCAGTAAATTGCCCCTAAATTTAACATTTATTGCAATGTTGTAGCTATTTTACTGCATGATCTTACAGGTATTTTTGTTACTGCTTAACCCTGAAGCTAGATGCTGAAAGGAGTGGACCATGTCAGTCTGCTAGCCAAGCTAGCAAAGAAGACTGTACCAGCTTTTTCTTCTTATTTGCATGTGGTTAATTACTTGTCTTCAACTGTATAGGCTTAAGTGAAGACTCTAAGCATCTGTAGAGTTTTGAGGCTAACAACCAATCACCATCTCACTAATGATTTATCATGGATTAACCTATTTGTAGGTCCTAGAAAACAACGAATGCTGAAGGATTGTTCCTTCTACAATTTGATTCATGTAGGGCTTGGTCGTGCTCCCGTTCCAGTCAACTTGGGGAGGAGACTCCCATTGACACGAATGGTGCTGGATCAAGCTCTTACATTACCAAACACACCGGAACAGACATTTTAACAAAACTATCCTTTCTGATTTATATAACTATGTACAAGGAGGAGTGGAATTTACTATGGATTGGCTGTTTGCAGTGTCGTTGTAGCCGTGATGGTCCCAGGCTATTAGAGAGACAAGGTGGGTGAAATAATATCTTTTATTGGACCTCATCCACCTTGTCTATCTATAGACTGGCTAGCTGTGGACAAAAGCCATTGTTTTTAATTGTTAGTAACTGTCTGCAAATGACCAGGCATAAACAAGCCCACTTACCCTCTTGTGTTGACTCATTGCAGCTCCCAGATGCATTTCTGATGCTTCTGTATCCCATCCCACACATGGTTACATTATTTAAAATATTTCACAACCTATTTCCTGATGATGTGAAACATCTAATCCTCAAGACAGTGACAGGCTGTGTGATATTCAAGTGTTAGTTTCAGAAGAGAGGCCAATGACTGAACTATGAAGATGATCAGCCCTAGAGGTTGTCACCCCATAACAGGGGGAGGTGGATTAGCAAAATGGCTTGGGTGAAACTTGTGCTCCTGATGCCTGTGCTTTACTTGCTATAAGGGCTTTTTTTTTTTTTTTTTTTTTCATATCAAACTAGAGCCTTCTGCAAACATTACAGTTCTTAAATAATTCAAAATCGGAGGATTAACATTTCAAAATAAACCTTCAGTCTGCTTCCCTTTTCACATCAATATAAAATGGGGGTAATGCCACTGAACTAAATAATTACAGCAGTGGAGAACTGCTTTAAGTGAGAAAACAGGCCCTTAACTGTCAGTTGTCCTTCAGGGGAAGCTGATACAGTCTAAATCCTGCATAGCTAGTAATGTTTCTTGCAAGTAGCTGAAGAGTTGTAGAACATTCACAACTTTCACCTTTACCATTAGAATTAGTCTGAGGAATAGTAAAGGAATAATACATCATTTTATTTTATCATTGTTAAAATACTTATAGAAGTGACTTGATGTCTTTATATTAAAATAATTTGCCTACTGTATTTCCCTTCTTACCTAAGGCCAGCTTAACAGACAGAGTTGTGTAATTAACATTAATGTTTTAGATACTTTCTACTGCTGCTTTTCACCCTTGTATAAGCACTTCCACCACAGTCTGAGAGGCCAGACCACCTCTCTCTCAGATTGAAGAGGCTTAGAGATACCTACACTGAGAAAGAACACAGGAGGCATGTCTGTTCAGAGCCTAGCACAACTAGGTCCTGATAAATTGCCCTTCAGTAGAGCTGTGTGAAACTTTTTCAGCCAAAATTCATGTAAAAATGCAAATTCAGGTTGACTTACACATTTTGTAAATTTGTGTCAAATTTGACACCAATGGACAGGTGGGAGGAGAAATCCTGGGGGAAAACCCACAATAGTTTGATTTAAAAAAATAATCTAAATTACTCATTTCAAGATTTTCTTCTACTTTGTTTTTTTAAATTTAAATGGTTAAAAGCTATACAAAGTGGGTTTTTTTCTTTTGGGCTGTATGAAACATTTATGTAGACCCAAACGAATTTTTTAATTTCATTTTTCTGAAATGGTCAAAATAAAAAATCAGCTATTGGCACACCTCTGCTCTTAGGCTGTACTGCTATTCAAACAATAAATCAACTAACAATGTATGGTACCAAGGCTGCCCCTTTTTTATCATGGACTGATTCAATGTATTATTATTCCTCCACTCTTTCCCTTTGGGGCTGATTCTTTGCTTATTTACTCCTGATTTACCCCAATGTAACTTTATTGAACTCAGTGGAATTGCACTGGTCTAAAATTGGTGTAGTAGGAGAATCAAGCCCTTTGACATTTATATTTTCCCATTTATCCTAATTAGGCAATTCTTGGTTTGTGAATCTACTGCAGCTGAGCAAACAGAAACACTTTTGAAAAATTAGGTAGGCTTGTCCAGTACTGGACTAGTTTTTCATCAGTTTGCCTTCTCAAGTCAACATGTGTTCACCACCACTACAGTTGATTATTACCAAAGTAAATCAGTATCCACAGTACACATTCTAATTCTCCACGCCTGCCTTTTGAAACTAACTTATGTGGTCCATTTGAAAGTGACAGCTCTGGTAATAATTGCAATACATTAAGTAAAGCTTTGTGGAGTCAAAAAGCATAGTAAATTGTTACATATTACTGAGCCATCAATTAGTATTAAGCCAGCAATCTCAAGGGCAGTTAAAATGGTCTAATAATTGACACTAGCCTTGCAGTGTCAGTTGTTAGTTTTGGCTAACTGTCTTTTTATTACTCAGCAAAGTACAAAGGAGGCTCAATAACTCAAAATGGAATTGTTTTTTTTTATAGAGAACAAAGAAAGAGGAATAATTGGGGAACGCTTAGCAAACACATTCTAATGTATTGTCCACTGTGTATGCAGATGCATAGCTCCCAATGGCTTCAAGCCAGAAACCTCATAGCCCCTGCATTAATGTGGTGATAAATATTTATATTTTCATATATTAGCCAATATTCCAAGATAAATGATTTATTCTGTTTGGGTTAGAGATGCACTTTCTGCTGAAATGACAAAAATAGTTTGCACCTAAAAGTTTTGTAACCATTTGATTTTAGGCATCTGGTCAAGCTGCTCAGTTACCTAGACCTCTATTGCTTTTGGACACTGGGGAAAATCACGTTGTTGTTGTCCAAATTGCTTTGTCAATTATTAATCTCACACTGACTACTGAGTTTCCCCTAGCTGTAGTCTATTCTGGGGACTTTAATGTCTTTCCTTTGGTTATCTTCAAGTTTTAATGAAGTCAATCTTCAAAAAGCTTAGTTTAGCATGAAAAATTGAAACAATTTAAACTTTTTATCTGGATAGTCTTTCATGCAAACATTTTAAATGACTTGAATAACACACGTAGTTACTGTAAGGACCCAAAGCCCCAAGTCCATTGAAATCAATGGAGCTACTCATGTGCATAATGTTAAGCATGTGCAGGGTGCTTATAGGATTGGTTCAGTAGGGGCCTCTTTATATGATCACATAAGCCTCATGGTCTTAGAAGATAGATATTACATTTAACATTTAGATCAAACATAATTAAAATGTCCAAGGATTTCCTTCAGGTGTGTTGTAGCTGTGTTTGGTCCCAGGATATGAGAGAGACAAGGTAGGTGAGGTAATATGCCTTATTGGACCAACTTCTGTTGATAACAGGAACAAGCTTTCTAGCTTCACACAGCTCTTCTTCAGGTGTGGGGAAGGTAACCATAGCATCTAAGCGAAATTCAAGTTGGGACAGATTGTTAAGCATAAGGATCCACGTGTGTAGGAGATGACTTAAAATAAAACGGGCAATTAAGGTTTAACAGGTGGTAGGGTGAGTTACAAATTGTTGTAATTGTAGGTTTATTCTGACCAAGGACATGAACAAATTAATAAAGCATGAATTCACAGAGTATTCACAGTAACCTTGTAAATATGTAATTAGTAGCTAAGGGAATAGTAGTAGGGCAATGAATAACGTGTAACAGTAAGGCCATAAATGTGTGATGGATGGCAGATGTGTGGCACATAAACTGGTCATGATCTGTATAGACACTGACTCACTAACTTCTGAGAACCAATCATAGAGCCCATGATATGACGTAGAATGGAAGGTTCACAGTGTCTGTTTTGGGAATCTGTATGTAAGTTTGATGATAATGTATTCTGGACTTGTTGTATACCCTCTACCCACCCCCTGCACTTGAGCCTGAGCAACTCATCATAAGTTTACTATATGCCAATAAAGAAACCCGAGTGACTAGTTCAAAGTTCAGATGAGTTCTTGGGAATTAAGGTTAAGGTGTCGAATTGAATACAACAATCAGGGGCGGCTCCAGGCACCAGTGCACCAAGCGCGTACCTGGGGCGGCAAGCCACGGGGGGCGGCCTGCCGGTCGCTGTGGGGGCGGCAGTCAGGGAGCCTTTGGTGGCATGCCTACGGGAGGTCCGCCAGTCCCGCGGCTTCGGCGGCAATTCGGCGGCGGGTACACCGAAGCCGCGGGACCGGCGGACCTCCTGCAGGCATGCTGCCAAATCCGCATTACTGGTGGACCTCCCGCAGGCGTGCCATCGAAAACCACCTGACTGCCATGCTTGGGGCGGCAAAATACATAGAGTCGCCCCTGCCAACAATGAGCCATAAAACTAGTCTCAAAGTCCATGGTTGTCAGTGTTCAGCAGAGTTCCCTGGCTCATCTCTTGAAGGTGTTGTATAGGTTGCCTTTGAGGATGAGAACTGAGAAGTCAAATATGCAGCAATCACTTAATGAAAGGTGTTTGCCCATGGGTGATAGGGTGCATTTGTCTCTCATCGTTCTGTGTGACAATATTCAAGAGCATAGTGCTTGTCCACCTTTATAGGTGACAAATCTGAGGAATTGTCACAGATTGAAGTGTCATTAGAGGAGGAGTTGGAATTAATTAATAAACTTAACAGTAACAAGTCACTGGGACCAGATGGCATTCACCCAAGAGTTCTGAAAGAACTCAAATGTGAAATTGCTGAACTATTAACTATGGTTTGTAACCTGTCATTTCCAGTCATTGGGTAAAGAAGCTGATTTAAGATAGCTAATGTAATGCCAATATTTAAAAAGGGGTGTAGAGGTGATCCCAGAAATTACAGACCGGTATGTCTAATGTCAGTACCAGGCAAAATAGTTGAAACAATAGTAAAGAATAAAATTGTCAGACACATAGAAGAACATAACTTGTTGGGCAAAAGTCAAGATGGTTTGATTAAAGGGAAATCCTGTCTTACTAATCTATTAGAGTTCTTTGAAGGGGTCAACAAACATGTGGACAAGGGGGATCCAATGGACATAATGTACTTGGATTTCCAGAAAGCCTTTGACAAGGTCCCTCACCAAAGGCTCTTACGTAAATTAAGCTGTCATGGGATAAAAGGGAAGGTCCTTTCATGGACTGAGAACTGGTTAAAAGACAGGGAACAAAGGGTAGGAATAAATGGTAAATTTTCAGAATGGAGAGGGGTAACTAGCGGTGTTCCCCAAGGGTCAGTTCTAGGACCAATCCGATTCAACTTATTCATAAATGATGTGGAGAAAAGGGTAAACAGTTTGGCAACGTTTGCAGACGATACTAAACTGCTCAAGATAGTTAAGACCAAAGCAGACTGTGAAGAACTTCAAAAAGATCTCACAAAACTAAGTGATTGGGCAACAAAATGGCAAATGAAATTTAATGTGGATAAATGTAAAGTAATGCACATCGGAAGAAATAACCCCAACTATACATACAATATGATGGGGGCTAATTTGGCAGGAAAGAGATCTTGGAGTCATCGTGGATAGTTCTCTGAAGACATCCACGCGGTGTGCAGAGGAGGTCAAAAAAACAAACAGGATGTTAGGAATCATTCAAAAAGGGATAGAGAATAAGACGGAGAATATCTTATTGCCCTTATATAAATCCATGGTACGCCCACATCTTGAATACTGCATACAGATCTGATCTCCTCATCTCAAAAAAGATATACTGGCATTAGAAAAGGTTCAGAGAAGGGCAACTAAAATGATTAGGGGTTTGGAATGGGTCCCATATAAGGAGAGATTAAAGAGGCTAGGACTTTTCAGCTTGGAAAAGAGAAGACTAAGGGGGGAGATGATAGAGGTATATAAAATCATGAATGGTGTGGAGAAAGTGAATAAGGAAAAGTTATTTACTTGTTCCTATAATATAAAAACTAGGGGCCACCAAATGAAATTAATGGGCAGCCGGTTTAAAACAAATAAAAGGAAGTTCTTCTTCAGACAGCGCCCAGTCAACCTGTGGAACTCCTTGCCTGGGGAGGTTGTGAAGGCTAGGACTATAACAGGGTTTAAAAGAGAACTAGATAAATTCATGGAGGTTAAGTCCATTAATGGCTATTAGCCAGGATGTGTAAGGAATGGTGTCCCTAGCCTCTGTTTGTCAGGGGGTGGAGATGGATGGCAGGAGAGAGATCACTTGATCAATACCTGTTAGGTTCACTCCCTCTGGGGCACCTGGCATTGGCCACTGTCAGCAGACAGGATACTCGTCTGGATGTACCTTTGGTCTGACCCAGTATGGCCATGCTTATTTTCTTATGTTCTTAACCCACATAGTTGCTGGGGCATTGGATGACCTGGATGAGATATGCTGTGTGTGGATCTTGAAAAGTGTGTTGGGGTATTGAAAATCATAGCAGTGGAGAGATGTCTGCAGGTTTTGTATCTGTTCTGACAGGGTCTGCTGCTGATTTGAGTTGGTGTGTCCAGGTCTGTGGGGAGCTTGCTTCTGAAGAACTTGGTGAGGTGTGGGGGTGGGGAGAGAGGAGAAGGATTGTTTGAAGGCCATAAGAGGGAGTTTGAGAGAGATTTCTTTCAGGATGTGGTCCCCATCAAGAATGGGTTGTAATTATTTAATAATACCCTGTATGAGTTCAGTGTGGCGTGGTAGGTGACAACTCTGGGTGTAATAACTTCTACATCTATGGTTTAGGGGGATGTACCACTGCACTCCAGCTCTGAATAGGCTTTAAAAAGAATAAAATGCTTCCATATTTGTAATGTGAGTTACTTCTGGTTAATTATGTCTAGCATTGTAAGGAGGATGAACAGTGAGTTTTGTCATGAGGGATGCTGCTGAACAGGACAAAAGTATGAGCAACCTTGTTTCCTGGGTGACCTTTTGAACAACATCTCTGAATGGGTCCCTTATGATTCTACCTTTGTGGGAATTCATGTGGAGAGTTTCCCAGACTGACTTGATAGCTCTAATTACTAGAATTATTTAATGACAGAAAATCAAAGGGTATTGTACTTGAGAGGAAATAGCATCCAAGAGTGTATGAAGGTAGATATTTGAGGTGTGGGGGTTTTCTGGAAGAAAATCAATGACGTTTACATGGTAAATAACAGGTAGGAGGACCCCTCCTCCCACTTACAGTGCCCTGCTCAGGATCCACAAAGACACTTCCAATCATGAGGCAGATCAGACACATCCCCTGCTGATATCCAATGGCATAGCTCCTCTGACTTCTATGGAACTATATCAATTTATATTAGCTGAAAATCTGATACCCTCATTCAAAATTCTGTGTCTGTTTTTTTTTTTCCTGTAACTTGTTTTTATTTTCAGTATGCCATATATTAGCATTAGTGAGCTCTTAAGTCCTGATCCCCTGTGGAAAATAAGGGTATTCAGTATGTTACAGAAGCTCAAGTCCTCCATTAGGTCAATGGGAATTATGATGCTAGTACCTCACAAATTCTCCCAGTCCCTATTCAAGCCCAAATTAATGGTGTTAAATTTGCAAATGAATTTTAGTTCTGCTGTTTCTCTTTGAAGTCTGTTTCTTAAGGGTTTTTGGTTTTTTGTTCAAGAATAGTTTCTTTTAAATCTGTTATAGAATGTCCAGGGAGGTTGAAGTGTTTACCTACTGGCTTTTGTATGTTACCATTCCTGATGTCCAATTTGTGTCCATTTATTCTTTTACATAGGGACTGTCCGGTTTGGCCAATGTACATGGCAGAGGGGCATTGCTGGCACATGATGGCATATATAACATTAGTAGACATGAGCCCTTGATGGTGTGGCTGATGTGGTTGAGTCCTCTAATGATGTCGCTAGAGTAGATATGAGGACAGAGTAGGCAACGAGGTTTGCTACAGGATTGGTTCCTGGGTTGGTGTTTCTGTGGTGTGGTGAGTATTTGCTTCAGGTTGGGGGATTGTCTGTAAGCGAGGACTGGCCTGTCCCCCAAGGTCTGTGAGAGTGAGGGATCGTTTTCCAGGATAGGTTGTAGATCGTTGATGATGCGCTGGAGAGGTTTTAGCTGGGGGCTGTATGTGATGATCAACAATCTACAACCTATCCTGGAAAACGATCCCTCACAGACCTTGGGAGACAGGCCAGTCCTGGCTCATTACAGAAGCAGCTTTGCCTCTCCTGGAATTGACACCTCCTCATCTATTATTGGGAGTGGACTACATCCACCCTGATCGAATTGGCCCTGTCAACACTGGTTCTCCACTTGTGAGGTAACTCCCTTCTCTTCATGTGTCATTATATAATGCCTGCATCTGTAACTTTCACTCCATGCATCTGAAGAAGTGAGGTTTTTTTACCCATGAAAGCGTATGCCCAAATAAATCTGTTAGTGCCACCGGACTCCTTGTTGTTTTTGGGGATACAGACTAACACGGCTACCCACTGATACTTCACAATTTCTGACACTCTGTAATTTCCCTCCTTCCTTTTGAATGATAACAGCTTTGTTTAGTTATCCCTTATTTAGTTTCTGCTGCACTCCCAAGCACACCGAAACTTGAGGTAGATGATTAGAGGCATCTTCTCAAAATTCGCAAAGTTTTCTGTTTTGTTTCACATCTCTATTTTTCAGAGCATGCATTGACCGCTCTTTAAAAGTGAGCTGTTTAGTGTTGTAAGTACAGGACTAGCTGCACTTCTGTCTCCTTTCTGGTCTACGAAAACATCACCTCATGTGATAGGACTCTTCTCCTTATCTGACTTGGGGTGGAATTTCATTGTTCTTCCACTCTTAGACCAGGACCTGGGTATGCTACCCTGTGTATAAGAAACACTTACTTACTACTCTGCAGGCCCAGCTTGTGTTTGAACCCCTGCATTTCAGGAATCTCTGACCAGTGGTAGTGCTCAGGCCCAGATCTCCAGACAAACACACACAGGCAAGTGCAGAAACAGTGAGAACATAGTAATATGGGGATGAAATATAGTTTTTTTTGCTTTGGGGGATGTTTGTACCTGGGCTAAACTAATCCGAGTGCTCAAATCTGGGTGCCAATCACCTGGGCTAACCATGCAGTGAAGACATACCAAGGAATTACATCTTGACTATGCACACAAATGTTAAATTTATACAGATACTTATGGTTTCACATTTCACATTTAGTAGCATCACTTGCATGTGAATATTTGGAATGATCTTTTACTTCTCTGATATTTTATATGGACACTGCTGGGATCCAGGCTCTGGCAGTAAACTGAAAGCTTTGGGTATAAGCGCCAATTCTTTTCAGCACCCACTTAAACAGTTTAGCAAGTCTCACCCGGGTCAGTAGTAGCCGGGGCCTCAATCACCACAGGCTTTTACTGCTTGAGCTAGAACAGCAATTCCATTAGCCGACAGCAATAGTAGATGGTGGTTCTCAGTATTCCCTAGCTACTAGGAGGAGTGTGACAGAAGCATTTTTTTTTTAAATCTATTTTCTGACACTAAAGTAGGAAAGTACATGAGCATGTCTATAGGCTTCTATTGTAGATGTAGAAGAAATGGGTAGTTGACATGGATGAGTTATTCTCTGGTTGGGCAATCGCAGCACCTGTGAGCCATATTTATATATATTTTTAAAAGGTGCTATGTCGTCATACATTTAGGATGTGACAGGTAAAAGGGGGCGGTACTTAACTTCTCTAGCATAGTGCATTTGTTTCTTTTCTCTTTTATACTAAAGGTCACATTCCACAAACACTACTGCATGTTTATCATTCTGAATGGATTGTGTGGGCTGTTTGCTGACCCACTCTCTGTTCCTTTTAACTTTAAATGGAACCACTTTGTTAAGAGTGCTCTCATTTTGACTGTGTTGTTTTTTAGTCCTATGGGAGCCATAAGATTCAGATTCAGTTCCATCTTAATGATTGATTTAAAGGTTTTTTACTATTTGCCACTTTACTATAAACTTTTTTTTTGGTCAGTGTGTCCTCTGCTTTTAAGTTTCCATCTTTCTCACTCTTAGGCATTTTAATGACTTCAGATTTTATATTAGTTAGAGCTGAGGATCATCTTCACTGGGAATGGCTTTTGTGCCCTTTCATTTGATTGGTTCCTACAGAAATCACCAAGAGGCTTCAGTGAATCACTCTGACTCATTACCTTCAAGTAATAGGCTAGCCTTTTTCCAATTTCATCTGACTGCAAATGTGACTTGAAACTTTTTTTTTATATTATCTTCTAAACTGGAGCTGACAAGAGTGTAAAATCAGAACAAAAAAAGCCACTTGATTATGACTAAGTTGTGTGTCATAGGCTCTGACAGCAAAACGATAATTACAGTTTCTTTTAATTTGTGGGAGGGTTACATTAAAAGAGGCAAAGACAGAAGGACTGAAAACCAGGACTTCGGGTTCTATGGTCTGATGCTAACCTGCTGTATAATGTTTGGCAATTTCATAACCCCTCTATGCCTCCATTTCTCAATCCGTGAAATGGAGACAACTATAACACTTGCAGATAAAATTATGTCTTTAGATATCAATGTGTTTTACAGAGATGGGTAAGCATTAGCTCCACGGATGTGCAAACTGAAATCTTAAGACGCACATATTGGCTCTGCCAGTTTTTAGGTGCTCATCTTTAAACATGTATGTTTTAATATGCACACCTAAAAGTAAAGGTATTCCAAATTACAGGTCATGTTTGAAAATTTGGCCCTAAGTGACTTGCCAAGGCCTCATGATGAGTCAACATTATCAGAGCTAGAAATAAACCCCAAGCCATCCTAACTCTCAGCACTGATCTACCACACAGGAATGTTGAGAGCAGTGATGGCCTGAACTGGAATACCAGAGATACACACCTTTGCATCCAAAAGCCTCATGCCAGAAATGCACACCGCTGGATCTACAACCAGACTCTAACTTCACAAATTAGGTCCATCCCCCATTTGTGAAGCGTCATTAAATGACCTGTGTAGCTCTTCCAGATTCTGAGATGGAAAGGCATGATAGAAGTGCAAAGGAAGGTTTAATGGCATTGCCTTCAAATGGCTTCACTCATTTCTAGATGAGAGACTAAGAATATTGGTGCGTGATTGATTTTCTGGGTGGTATTTTAACTGTATGCTCTAAATTTAGTGTGAGGCACTTAGATGCTAATGTTTTCAAACAGAGGAACAGACTAAAGGACCAGTATCAGATGATTCGGAGGAAGTAGTAAAGAGAACTATTCAATATGGTATCATGGTAGTGTATTTCCTCATAAATCCAGATGCTGATCAATTTATGCCTTGAAGTTTGAATTTTAACAGCTCTTGCACAAGCAGAGTTAGTGCAAACGCACATGCTGTTCTTATCCATATTAATGTCTAACTCATTTTGAAACTTAAGCTATTTGCCTGAATAACATCTGGTGGAAGTGAGTTCCACAGGTTTATTATACAGTACATTGTACACAACATATTTCCTTTAATCTGTTCAGGCTCATTGCTATTTAATTTTATGGAGTCCATATTTGCTCTTTTACCATGAAATTACTAAATGGAAGAGGAATATAACTCTTCTCACAGTGACTTCCAATGTGTCAGTGTCAGAGCTATGAAGACAGACTGAACCTGTGCTAAAAGATTTCCTACACCAATTATCTTTTAACTTACATTTTTGTTTAAATGTTTGTTATAGCATTGAAAGCCATTTGGCAGCAAGCTGCTCTTCCTGCTGAAAACGCTGATGAAAGCACCTTGGGTGGTCCAGTGGTGCGTTCAGGTCAAGTCACTATGGACTACTGAGGTGGGACATAACTTTAAAAATAAAGTTCACAGTAGCTGAAACTAGCTGGCACAACAAATAATTGAGATAAATACATGGGGAAAAGAAAGTAGAACAAAACTGAATGCAAACTAGGGCTAAGTGAATAATGGAGGTTTTTTGGTTTCTTGGCAGTTCTTGAAAGTTGGGAGGGGAAAAACTGGCCTGGCTGAACAAAATGTTTTGTTTTACTTTGACATTAATTTTATTTAATGTTTTTAAATTAAAGGAAACTTTGAAACAATTTCATTTTTTAAAATGTTGAAACAAAACATTGTATTTTTTGAATGTTTCAGTTGGGGGAAAAAAAATTGCTGAAATCTTCATACATTCACAAAATGTTGCAATGTCTCAATCTGCATCTTTTGCCTGACATTTTTTGCCCAGTACAAGTACAGATCTTGTTTGTCCCAGCAGAACCACGGATGTGACACGATTCATATAAATAGGCATCTGGCTATGCAGAAAAGGTTTTCCTGCAAGTGATGCATGTTGGGAGCTAGAATCTAAACGTGGTTAATGAGATCTCTTATATAGAGTTAACTGTACACTAAATTATCACCAAAACCAA
Source organism: Platysternon megacephalum (assembly GCA_003942145.1). Lineage (NCBI taxonomy): Eukaryota > Metazoa > Chordata > Testudines > Platysternidae > Platysternon > Platysternon megacephalum. The sequence continues at coordinate 6,817,458 of QXTE01000063.1, forward strand.
GCATGTAGTGATGTAGAAAGTCTGGGATAGAGAGAGCTGTAAGAACTGCTCAAGTGCAAATATGGCTAGACTGCCCAGAAGATTAGAGCGGCTTCTGCTACTGTGGATGAAGGGAATTCCCTAAATGATTGCTATGAAAATTTGTATATTTGCCAGATATAGAGTGGGAAGAAAGGATTTGTAGTAAAAGCACAGGACTGGGAGCAGGAGACATAGATTCAATTTTCAGCACATCCATGACTGCCTTCTGTGACCTTGGGCAGGTCACTCAAAGCTTCTGTTTGCCATCTGTAAATGGCAATAAGGAGGGAAGTACTATCTCAAAGGCATTTTGTGAGGATAAAATCTATTGAGCTTCACAGATGTTATAGTGATGAGGGACATAGATACATTTAATATAACGTATTGAGCATGTTACAAGTAGTTCAATACATGCACAATCATAAATGCATATATTTGGAATGTTTCTTAAGTTTTCCTTCACAGTTCTCCCAAATGCACCTAAAAACTGACCTTGAACAACTCTGTTTACTACATTTTCTGTAGTACTACATTTTTCTAAGTGGAGACAGCCAATTGAAATAAAACATGCAGTGGTTCTGTGACATGGACAAATGTCTCAAAGGGACAAGGTCGAGACAACCAAGCTCATCACTTGTGAAATGACAGGTATAAATCTTCATTGTCTGTAAAAGTGAAAGACCATTGCCTTGAGTCACTGTGCCATTTTGTCCTCCTGTACTGATATCTTAGATGCCATGTAAAGGTAAATTGAATGAATAAAATACAGGAGAATTTACCATTATATAATGTTGGCAAAGAAAAGGAAACTTTCTGACTAATTTTAAACTCTTGCATTCTAACACGTTACTGAAAACAGCAATCCACACAGATTATATGACTTTTTTGTTATATGTGCAGGGATGTTGTTGTTCCAGATACTTAAATTACACATGCTCTAACTGAATATTTAGTAATGCATAGCTTTCAAAAAGATTATTTTATATCTTGCCAATTGGTAGCCAATTTGCATGACTTTTTTATGGGAGAATAATATCTCTAAAACAGATGGGATGAAAAGCCAGTAGAGCCAGATCAGGCTAGTGGGAGCTCTTGAATACAGTTTTTGCCAGTGGTACACCAACACTAAATCTTCCTGTGTAAGAAGAAACTAATTTAATATCTACGTTGATTATGTTTGATGAAGGCCTGCCAAATGCGTTGGATGGTTCCTCAGGTAGAATATACTAAGGGCTCAGCCTTTTTTTTTTTTTTTTTTTTTAAATAGAGAGTGGAGTAGCTCTTTTTTTACTGTAACAGGATTTTTTTTTCTCATTATAGAACTTAACACCCCAGATGGTTTAATATTAGATTTATTGCATCATGTTTTGCACAATTTCTCAGCATACTTCAGTCATGTGAAAAGTGAATATTTTTTCATGTCTGTCATGTAGCAGATTCCATTAACTATCTGCAGAGTTGAATATCTGTATCCTGTGATCTATATTAAAGAGGAAGGCCTAGATAACCTCTCAAATTCATGCTTTTGTTCCCCATGGAAATACCTCACTCTCCTGATTGACTGCAATCCATTCTCTTCATTTACATGTCTGCAGTAAAGCCCAGTGATGATAAACCCCAAAAGAACAAAAATTGCACTTGTCTAAGACTCTCTTGTCATCCAACAGAACAGACTATGCAATGCAGAGAAATGATCAGGTTTAAAATATAAGCATCTTGGGCTACAGACCATGTCTTCCTTTGTTTTGTTTCAATGATGTAAAGTCTGACAGTAGCTCAATTAATGATGATAATATCCGGGACATCTTTGACCCAGAAACCACACAATCTGGGTAGCAGAGAGACCATATGTAAGATCTCTTGTGGTAGGGACCCCTTGCAGTCAGAGCTGGGGGTTGGCAGGACTGGAAGCATGAGCTAAGACAAAAAGAAGAAAAATAGGAGGCAGAGGGGAGGGAAGTCTCAAAACTAAAGATGAGCCTGAGCTTTGAGGCTAAGCTCCTGCTCCATACTTCCTCAAAGTTGAGAGTTTAGGAATATTGGGTTTTGGTTCAGGCCCTCACTCTAAATTTGGCATTACATTACTTTCCATATGTATGTAATCGACATGAGTTGGGGATAATACTATTCTCACTTTTATTTATATATAATTTATGAGGTTATGAGCTTTGTTAAGATAATGGAAGGGGTTTGACTTGGCACTGCCCAACATTGTGACTAAAATCTAGAATGCTATTACACTAAACTAAACAACTAGCACTTTATAAAATTAGCATGGCACATGGAGTAAAAGCTGGCTAACTGACAGGCCTCAACATGTAGCTGTAAGCCAAGACACTTAATTGAGCGGGTGTGTTTCCAGTGGGTTTTGTGGGGGTTGGTTCTTGGCCCTACATTATTGAAAACTTTTATCAGTGACCTGGAAGAAAATGTAAAATCATCCCTGATAAAGTTTTTAAGGCCTGTCTTGACAAAGCCCTGGCTGTGATGATTTATTTGGGATTGGTTCTGCTTTGAGCAGGGGGTTGGACTAGATGACCTCCAGAGGTCTCTTCCAACCCTAATCTTCTATGACTCTATGATAAATTCGTAGATGACCGAAAAATTGGGAGGAGTGGTAAATAATGAAAAGGACAAGTCACTGATACTGTGTGCCATCTGGACACAGGCAAACCATATGTGTTTTAATATGGCTAAATGTAAATAGGAACAAAGAATTTAGGCCATGCTTATAGGATCAGGACCTCTGTCTTGAGAAGCAGTAACTTTGAAAAAGATTTGGGTATCGTGATGGATATTCAGCTGAACATGAGCTCCCAGTGCAATGCTGTAACCAAAAGTGCTAAAGCAATCCTGATATGCATAAACAGAGGAATTTTGGGTAGAGAGGTTACTTTACCTCTGCCAAGAAGGATGTTGATATATTGGAGAATGATTAAAGGAGTAGAAAACACGTCTTATAGTGATTGCGCTCTTTGAGTCTATTTAGCTTAACAAAAGAAGGTTAGGGGATGGCTTGTTTACAGTCTTCAGGTATCTACATGGGGAACAAATATTTAATAATGGACTCTTCAATTTAGCTGAGAAAGGTATAATACAATCCAGTGGGTGGAAGTTGAAGCTAGACAAACAGACTGAAAACAAGGTGTATGTTTTTAACAGTGAGGCTTATCAACCATTGGAACAATTTGCCAATGGTCATGGTAGATTCTCCATCACTGGCAATTCTGAAATCAAGACTGGATGATTTTCTAAAGGTATGGTGTAGCAATTATTTTTGGGAAGCTCTATGGCCTGTGGCATGCAGCCGGTCATTTTGGATTATCAGAATGATCCCTTCTTTTCTCAGAATCTATTACAGCTAGATTATGTTGAACATAATGATATTTAGAAAAGCTTCAGATAAACACTGAAATGTAGAAGGCTTTGTTCCAAACTGAACTTTCTGAGGTTCACTCATTGCTGGTCATGACATCCAACACCAAATAATAACTAGCTCTTTTGTATGTGTTTGTGCCAGATTCTGCAGTACACCAAGTTCACATTGCATTACTTAGGTGGTGCAAAGTGAACTTACAAAATCTCTGGCCATTTTACCTTAGAATTTCTTCCTGTGTAAGGGGAATATCTGCAGGTGCAAAGCAGTTCTCCTACACCAACTATGCCATTCCTGCACTGCAACTCTGCTCCCGTATGTTGGGTAGCATCTCTGAGGTGAGGAGGGGGACATGTTGGAGCTGGGAAGAAACGGGTGGCATGTCAGGAGAGTGGTGGTGGTAGTGCAAGGCTTTGCATTAGCTGATCTTCTGCCAGTGTTCAAGTTAAAGCTGCCCCACTACATCTTTAACTTACATTAGAGATGGGTAGCTGAAATTTGGTTCCAGGCAATGCCACGTCCCCTACCCCCACATGAACTTAAGCTGTGCTTGGGCACAGTGGAGAATGAAGCCTGTTTGTGAATAAGTTGCAGAATAAATTCATTTCACCTGTATTTCTCTTTAGGTTTGTTTGTTCTGGAGAATAGAAGACTGAGGGAGGACATAAGAGTATCACAAACTTTTACATACTTGAAGAAAGAGGATGATGATAAATTGTTCTCCTTATCCACTGAGGACAAGACAAGAAGCAATGGGCTTAAATTGCAGCAAGGGAGATTTAGGTTAGACATTAGGAAAAACTTCAAAAGTATACGGGTAGTTAAGCATGTGAACAGATTATTTAGGGAGGTTGTGGAATCTCTGTCATTGGAGGTTTTTAAGAATAAGCTAGACAAGAACATGTCAGGGATAGTCTAGATCAGGGGTCGGCAACCTTTCAGAAGTGGTGTGCCGAGTCTTCATTTATTCACTCTCATTTAAGGTTTCGCGTGCCAGTAATACGTTTTAATGTTTTTAGAAGGTCTCTTTTTATAAGTCTATAATATATAACTAAACTATTGTTGTATGTAAAGTAAATAAGGTTTTTAAAATGTTTAAGAAGCTTCATTTAAAATTAAATTAAAATGCAGAGCCCCCTGGATCAGTGGCCAGTGTGAGCGCCACTGAAAATCAGCTCGCGTGCCGCAGGTTGCCTACCCCTGGTCTAGATAATACTTAGTCCTCAATACTTAGTACTAAGCCCAGGGGACTGGATTAGGTGACCTATCGAGGTCCCTTACAGTCCTACATTTCTATGATTAAACATATACACTTCAGAAAGATCTATGTCGTATACATCTGCAATAAACAGCCCATTGAACAAAAGCTCTCAGTGCAATGCTGCAGCTGAAAGAGAAAACACAATCCTCCAAAGTATAAGCAGGGGAATGCCAAAAGGAATTGGGAAGTAGTATTCCCTCTGTGCATGGCAATAGGGAGACTATTTCTAGTCTAGTGTGTGTCCAGTTTCAGTGTCCACATTTAGAAAAGGATTTGAAAAATTGGAAAGAATTTAGAAAAGATCTATAAAAATTATTTCAGGTCTGGAAAATGTCTTGTGGTGAGAAGTTAAAGATGCTGTATCTATTGAGTTTATCCAAAGGTGGCATGATCATGATCTTCAAGTATCTATGTGGGAAAGAGATTTTTAATAGCAGACGACTCCATAATCTAGCAGAAGACCATATAACAGGGATCGGCAACCTTAGGCAAGCGGCACGCCACTGGATCACATTATACGGCAGCGATTGGCAACCTTTGGCACGCCAGGGTTTGTTTACCTGCCATGTCTGCAGGTTCGGCTGATCACGGCTCCCACTGGCCACGGTTCACCGTTCCAAGCCAATGTGGGCTGCGAGAAGCCGCGGCCAGCACATCCCTCAGCCCGCGCCGCTTCCCGCATCCCCCATTGGCCTGGAACAGCGAACCGCGGCCAGTGGGAGCCGCGATCGGCCGAACCTGCGGACGCGGCAGGTAAACAAACTGGCCTGGCCCGCCAGGGGGCTTACCCTGGCTTGCCGAAGGTTGCTGATCCCTGCCGTATAATGTGATCCAGTGGTTGGAAAGTGAGGCTAGCCAAATTTAGACTAAAAATAAAGAGCACTTTTTTGACAGAGGACATTAACCACTGGAACAACTTACTAGGGATGTGGAGGATTCTTCATCACTTGAAGTTTTTAAATTGGGACTGGATATACTTTTAAAAGAGATTCTATAACTCAGGGGTGGGAAAACCTTTTCACCCAAGGGCCACATCTGGGTGGGGAAATTGAATGTAGGGCTGGGGCAAGGGGTTGGGGTGCGGGAGGGAGTGTGGGGTGCAGCAGGTGGCTCAGGGCAGGCTATTGGGGTGCAGGAGAGGTGCAGCAGGTGGTTCAGGGCAGGGAGTTGGGGTGCAGGAGGAGTGTGGAGTGCAGGAGGGGGCTCAGGACAGGAGGTTGGGGTGAAGAAGGGGTGCGGGCTGCGGCAGGGGTCTCAGGGCAGGGGGGAGGAGTGCGGTCTCCGGCCCGGCACCGCTTACCTCGAGCGGGTCCGGGATGGCAGTGGCATGCAATGGGGTTAAGGCAGGCTCCCTGCCTGCCCGCCTTGGCCCCACACCACCCCTGGAAGTGGCCAGTACGTCTGGCAGTAGCTCCTGGGGGTGGAGTGCGGCAAGCAGCTCCTCCACGTGCTACGCTCACCTATGGGTACCACTCTCAAAGCACCCATTGGCCGCGGTTCCCCATTCCTGGCCAATGGGAGCTGGGGCAGTTCCTGCAGGCAAGGGATCCGGCCCGCGGGCCATAGTTTGCCCTCCCCTGCTATAGCTCAAACAGTAGTTATGGGCTTGATGCAGAATCTGTGGTCTGTTATGGAGAATCTCAGACTAGATTATCATACTGATCCCTTCTGGCCTCAATATCTGTGCATGTCTAGATTAAATTTTCATAGCTTTATTCCCCCTTCAAAAGGTTCCTAATGCAATAACTAACAGCAAACATTTTAAAATGTAACATGTGGGACCAGATTATACCTGATAGGCACCGGGGTATATTCATTTCCTCATTCCTTTCTGCATCATAAATCTCTTCTGGATTGTGCACCCTGCTACTCCAGATGTGCCCAACCAGCTCCTCAAGCCAGTGTGAGCTGGGGCAGAGACATCACCATATTCTCCCTGCTTTCTTTGGGTTGACTGGCATCCCATGGAGCAGTAGAGAAATAAGCGCCAGGAGAGAGAGAGTGTGTGTGTTGACTCTTTCTATCCTCCTTCTCCCTATGTGACTCTGGTGGAGCCTGATGATTGTTATTTTTATTTTTTGCCATATTCTATTCTATATTGTGACTTCTAAACAAATCAAGTGAGCTGCAGAAATACTACAGTGTTTCTATGAACCTGGCTGCTCACTTGTAATATTTCTACTGATGCAAACCAGAATGAAAACCGTGAATCAGGAAGGCAAGGAATAGTCTAAAAAGGGTTAAATATTGATTTGGAAAAAAAATATTCCAGGACGAGCAGCTTTCTAGGACCCGGCCATCCATACTTCACTTACATGGCCATATCTTTCATTTTAAATATGTTTTCCATGTAGCCAGATGGCTGTGTTAGCTGCATGATAGTCATCAACACATATTATGAAATTATATATCTGTGAAACAAGCATTTAGGCAGGGGGAAAAGGCTACATCTATATTTCAGAAATCATTCCAAACAGGAAAGCAGGATGCTCTTTCTTTTGACTGGTAATAATAAGACTGCTATGGTCAGTCATAATTTGCTCTGTCAGGCTCAAATACTATAGTTCTTATTCAGGACTCCAATAGATTTCCATGGGAGTTTTGCCTCAGTACTGACTAGAGTAGGAGAGGACCTTGACAGTAACAGTCAATATTAAGGTACATATTATGTGGCTTGGCAAACGTTGTAATATTTGGTACAAATTCAGATATTTAAAGGAATAGTGCAGTACTTATAACAGCATGGACAAAGGTATCGCTTCTGTAAATGCTTTGGTTGCACTGAACAGAGCTAATGAAGTCAATGGAGCTATGTCAGTTTACACCAGCAGAGGCTCTGGTCCAAGAGGTACAAGAGATCCTTGATTGAACTGATTTCTAAGGACAGCATTATCCAATACATACAACAAGGGTTTATTGAAGTTTACAGGTGCTTACTTTACTGAACCACATCTATGTATGGGTTGCCTCATTGAGCAGACATGCAATTATTTCATCTGAATAAAGCAGTGTTAGAAATATCTTCACCTCCACACTTCTATATGGAGGGATTTTTCTCAAGACATTAGGATATCTTTCAGAAGTTACTCCTGAGGAAAATATGTATTTGTAGAGCAGTTAAATATATTATTACACAAACACACACACATTTTAGAAAGCTAAGAATTTAAATATAGATCTTTTCTTGTTCACTAACTGCAAAAAGTGAAGAAAAGCATTTTTTCTTTTAGTAAACTCTTGGCTGAGGACAACAGGGAGTCTAACAGCTTGGAAAACAGATTGACTTTTCTTTATCTATAATTTCTTATAATCAAGAATACAGTCATGCATCTACAATGTGGATAATATAACCTCAGAGACTTTAATCGTCCTAGGCTAATTTGCATGGTTGGTCCTCATGGACTATAAAAAGCATGCAGCCTTTCATCTGTTATTCTTTTTGTTTAAAGCCTATCCTACTATTTCTCAAGAGGCCTTCCGTACATGAGATTGTCAGAAATGAAAGGGATCTATTGCTCTCCATAAGCTTTTTATGTTTTCTTACATAATGTTGTGAGACCACGTTATCTTAAAAATGTCTGGCTAAGTATTCACTTCTGCAAGCTTACAAAAACAATTAGTTGTTGACATTTCTCTTGTGCAATACATTGGTTCACAACAGTCTTGAGGTCTGATGCTAATAGTTTATTGGATGAATGAAGGGGACTATAGGTGATGGCAGCAGCCTAAAGGTCTCTCATTTAACCAGTGCTGAAATCGATCACTCACTTAAGTTTGTGAGTCAATGTGATTGATTAGGTATCTTTAACTCAAGAGTGTGGCTTATTACTTTCAGACGTTGTATCATTTTTGAGGGGATCCAAGAGTCTAGCTGAAATCATTACAGTGCAACTGTCACTGCCAGTGTGCATCTGGCAGTTAGCAGAACTGAAAAAAAGTTGAGAATTCAAAACACAATGAAACCTACTCAAATAATTCTAGTCTAAATTTGTGCCCTCCTATCAGGGCCGGCTCCAGGGTTTTTGCCGCCCCAAGCAGCAAAAAAAAAAAAAAAAAAAGCCGCGATCGCGATCAGCTCTACAGCCGCCGCTTCAGTCTTCGGCGGCAATTCGGCGGCTGGTCCTTCGCTCCCAGCGGGACCAAGGGACCCGCCCCCGAAGACCCCGACTTGCCGCCCCCAAAACAGCTGGAGTGCTGCCCCTCTCCGTTGGCCGCCCCAAGCACCTGCTTGCTGGGCTGGTGCCTGGAGCCGGCCCTGCCTCCTATGGGAAGACCCTTGGGAAGTTTAGTTAAAGGGAAAGGCATCTCCACAAGGACTCCCTCAGGGAAACAACAGTTCTGTCAGGAGTGGACGATGGCCACCGAGCCCAATTCTACTACAAGAATCCAGGCCTTTTAGTCATCAACAAACTGGGATCTGGAAGATTATCGTAATTTCCACAATCCTCGAAGTTTGAATAAATGTTAACTGTACAAGGATTAGTTATTTATCATGCAGTGTCATATCTTGGTGTTGGTATTTAGCAAGCAGAGATGGATTTAGGTGATAACATTCAGATCCAGATGTCTAATTATCCCAGTATTCAGGTTTTGCTTTGGCCCACTCTAAAATCCAAACCTGTAGCGAGGCTTGCATTGCAAACAAACCCTGAATTTTGGGAGAAACAGATCCAGGGTTTTGGTTTGAGCCCATCTCTAACTTTAGAATATGGACACTCTCTGTATGTTATGGAGAAAGGACAAATCTTTTTGTGTCATACACAATTCACAATGGCGACAATGGAACCCTCTTGTTACATGGCACCTTAAAGACTAACATTCATTTGGGCATAAGCTTTTGTGGGTAAAAAAACCCACTTCTTCAGATGCCTCCATGCAGCTGAAGGGTCTGCTCTAATTTACCTCCATGCATCTGAAGAAGTGAGGTTTTTTTATCCACAAAAGCTTATGCCCAAATAAATCTGTTAGCCTTTAAGGTGCCACCGCACTCCTTGTTGTTAGTCTGTATCCACAAAAACATGGCTACCCTCTGATACGCTTGTTACATCTACACCTCCCTTTGACTTTCAGCCTATAATCGAGTTTCTTCTTATGTGATTTCAAAAACAAAACAGTACAGGTCTGTCTCATCTTACGCTGGGGTTACGTTCCGCGGTCAGCGCCTAAAGCGAAAACTGCATATACTCAAAATTACATTGAGTGTAATGGCGGGCAGAATCGCCCGCACTACAGAAACAGTATTTAAATTGTTATTTTTCTCTTTTTTTTTTTTTTCTTGTTTTTGCCGACCGCCTAAAGATGAAATCGCGCATGTTAAATGCGCCTAAGAGGCGACAGACCTGTATGAGTTTTGAGAGAGCCAGCAAAGAAAGCAAATTTGCTCTCTTTTTTTTTTTTTTTTTTTTTTTTTGCCGACCGCCTAAAGCTGAAATCGCGCATGTTAAATGCGCCTAAGATGCGACAGACCTGTATGAGTTTTGAGAGAGCCAGCAAAGAAAGCAAATTTGCTCTCTTTTTTTTTTTTTTTTTTAATTTAAAACAATTTTAAGCAACCCATCATATTTTTTTAATTGCTGGATTTGCATTCCATTTGATTTTAAGGGCTTGATCCAGAATTACACAAGCAAAACTCCCATTAAAGTCAATTGTACAGAAAGGAGAAAGGGAAGAGTTGCACTGGAAAGAAAACAGAACTCCTCTCCATCCCCCTTTTCTTTGTTCTGGGGGAGAGAACACAGAAGGCTCAGTCTGGAGGAAAAGGGAGCAAAGTAACTTCATGCCATCCTTGTGCCTACTGGATTCTGCCTGTGCCAGGGATCAATGTAGTGCACAAATTAGAGCAGACCCTTCCAGTCCAGCTCACCCACTATACTGCTCCTGCCGGGGATTTTCCCTTGGCCTATAACAGCTCCTGTATACGACCAGAACGGAGTGAGGATCAGAATTTATCATCTAAATGTGTCAGCCTACCCTTGGAAGCAAAGGTGGCCTTCTATCCCTAAAACAGCACAGGCTCCCTTCTAGCTAGTCTTATTCCTTTTATTTTTTATTAATTCATGCCGGGGGGGAAGAATCCAAGCTTTAAATTATATGGGAAGTAATGTTTGAAAATTCATTTTGTGACCCTGCAAACCCCTTCCCCATTCCCCTCAAATAGGTTGGTCAAACTTACACTATGTTAGAGATTTGTAATCACTAATTTATAGTGCTAGTGTACAGCTCCATATCTAAATACCAAAATCTGTGCTAACGTATTGAGTAGCAGCATGTGCATAATAATAATAAAAAAATTATGCGGCAGCCATGACTGTATATGTGCCCCTGGTCACTGATGGCTATCGCTACAGGCCAGTTGTATTTTTTTTTTTTTAAATTAGGGCACAATCCTGAGTTGATCTGTGATTTGACTTTATATAGGGAAGCAACCAGCCGTCAGGTTGATCAGCTCACGTCCACTACACCATGCTCTCAAAGGTTCTCTGGGGGTAGACTTATAGCCCAGCTTGCTGTGCACTAACTGTTTTTCTAGACAAGCCCTCAACTTTCCTTCAAGAACCAATTGTATTCTAGTTCATGCACCAGTTATGGAAGGGCAATATGGGCAGTTATATGGACCATTATTAGATGGGGCACAGAGTTGCCTCTTATTTACTTTGGGGAGTCCTCAGGTTCAGAACTCTGCTGTGTTTGGGGAAGAAACATAGAAACCACACAGATATCCAAGTTTTATATATTAACTAAACTAAATAACAAAGCATAAAATTGCATATAAACAAATCAAATTAAGACAGTGGCTTAATATCGATAAATTAACCTAATTATGTGGTTGCTTAAAACATATCAACTCATCATTTCCTTATAAGCTCTGTGTAATAATGGGAGGTAGCAGTCTTGTAATAAAGCATTAGCAATTTCTCATTGTCAATAAGTTCCAGCTGATAAAGGGAAGGTCAAATGACTCCCTGGTTTGAAGCTGATATTGAGAATACTGCTCTCATGCCAATTAAGGTAGCTGTCCCAAATTGTTGGTGATTTGATTATATCTAATCTCTTCTCTCTTACCCCTCCCCAAAAGATGGTTATAATGAAACATTCCAATACAGGTCAAGATGACAAAGCTTGTTACATTTAATTTTCAAACGACAAACTTAGGTGAAAATAAGACAATTTCTCAGGATTGAATATATAGCTTCTAACCCATGAAATATATGCATGTGTGGTCTTTGGACAGTAAGGTTGTTAAACCTAGGGCTGCTTTGCTGTTCTATAGATGTAATTCTTAAATACCTTTTTGTGGGTTCTAACCACACACAGCTGTGCTTGTACATGCATGTGTGTACATACATGCTCCCAATCAGCCATCAGCTGGAGTTAAAAACCAATGCAAGAATGATGAGGTAGAGGCATCCCTCTGTTTGTAAAGATCAGAAAACAAATAAAAAATTTACACAGGAAGGTTGTTCTGGCTTCAATCAGCATCAGGAAACTGGTACACTGTTAAAAAGATTAGTTGGTCTTAGTGGCTCCATTTAATATCTGGTTATAGGTTACTTGCATCTGGTTAGATGTTCCATGTGAAGCACTCATAAAGGAATGTCAGGGTTAGATTTACCTATACACTATCCCTTTAAGGAATGAAAGTCTGCTGAGAAGGTCAAAGGGGTTGGCTCTGGGTGCAGCAGCAGATGTGCTCTGACAGGACTCTGGAGCAATGGGGCATGTGCAAGGTGTGTATGTCCGAGAGAGAGAGAGACTAGCTGACTGACTAAGGACTTGTCTACATGAACAACTAGATTGCACCAAACAAGCTGGAGTGTGAATCTACCTTGATCTAGTCTGCTGCAGTCTAACTGTCCATGTGAATGCTGCTGATGCACATTAACAGTTCGTTAGTGCTTTAAGAGCTCCAGCAAAGTCACTAACATACAGCAGGGTGCACACAGACAATTAAGGTACATCTATACTGCAAACAAACATGGCAGTAAGTCTCAGGCCTTGGGTCATCTGACTCAGACTTGCCCTATGGGGCTAAAATTAGCCCTGTAGAAATGTCCACTCCAGCTGGAGCCTGGCCTCTGAGACTTTCTCTGCCTCACTGGGTTTCAGAGGCCAGGCTCCAGCCCAAGCAGAAACTCCTACAGTGCTATTTATTTAACCCTCTAGCAACTCTGAGTCAGTTGACCTAGATTCTGAGACTCATTGATACAGGGTTCTTCTTTTATTTACCCTTAGACTGCATCAAGCTAGAGTGGGGTAGATTCACACCGCAGATAGCTGTGGTCTACTTGTTCACGTAGACAAGCCCTAACTTTTTTTTAAATTCATGGTCAGGGAACGTAACATAACATTGCTGGTCTTCTGCCTCTCGTTGGCCATCTGGCAGGTTGGAGGAAGTGCAGAACTTGTTGTCAAGCATGATGGCATGGAATATCCAGAGGCCAGCCAGCAAACAGCCACCACGATGGTAGATAAACCGCAAATTGTTTATCTTTTCATTTGGTTTTTGAAGATAATAGCCTGGATGGTTCCTCTCCTTTGTACCTGCTCTCAGGAGCTACTTGGCAAATCAGAATGGGGCACTTGTAAGACCATTAGCATCACTAGATGGGTTCTAATTAGGTCATCTTTAGGCAAATCAAGAACTTCCCCATTCCAATAACCACAGTCAGCTGGTCCATAGGCATTTTGAGACTTATGAGGTCATGGACAAATCTGCAGGCATTATCCTAACCATCCTAAAAAATCCTGACTCAAAAATAACTTAAATCCAAAACCAGCAAAAATTTGGAACTGAAATTGTAGGTGTGACAGTGAACCCCATAAAGGGGCTCACAAATGTATGTATGATATAACTGGAATAGGGTTTTGCTACATAGGCCATGTAACACATCTATGTAAAGGTTATGATCTACTGGTTACGTTCACCCTAGTTGTATACAGGCACCATTTGTGTGTTCAAAGTTATGAACATTGGCTGTATGATTGCTTGATTTCTAAGGGGCCTCAGTTAGAACATTTGATGACTTCTTGGGAAAGGAATGTGCAAATTAGGTGTTCAGTCAGGGGGCACTTAACAGACAAAAGAGCTTGGAAGACTCCAATCCACATTAGAAGTCTACCTGAGGACGTTCAAGGCAGCATGTGGGTAATGGCTGCTACCTGCAGTCCTGAGTCATGCATGGGCATGTGACCTGCCCATGTGATTCCGAATCTCCATTCTGTGACTGGATTCTACAGAGGGAGAGGAGGGGGTCTCCACCCACAAGAGACAGTCTATTTAAACCCGTGGGAGACCCCTCCATTTTGTCTTCAGCTGGCTAAAGAAGGAGCCTCTCCACCCCCCCAAGGTACTTGAAGGAAATTGGAACCAAAGACAGTAACTACAGGGGGTGTGAGTGATTGCTGGACCCAGGCTAAAAGAAGATTAGCCTGTAAAAGGGAACATTTTGGAACTGGTGAGGATCTTATCTATATTTAGTGTAATTAGACATAGATTTGCGTATTTTATTTTATTTTGCTGGGTAACTTCTTTTGTTCTGTCTGTTACTACTTGAAACCACTTAAATCCTACTATCTGTATTTAATAAAATCACTTTCTACTTATTAATTAACTCAGAGTATATATTAATACCTGGGGGAGCAAACAGCTGTGCATATCTCTCTATCAGTGTTATAGAGGGCGAACAATTTATGAGTTTACTCTGTATAAAGGTTATACAGGGTAAAACAGATTTATTAGGGTTTAGACCCCATTGGGAATTGGGCATCTGAGTGCTAAGGGCAAGCAGACTTCTGTGAGCTGTTCTCAGGTAAACCTGCAGCTTTCAGACAGGTGGTTCAGACTCTGGGTCTGTGTCTGGCTTCAGCAAGACAGAGTGCTGGAACCACCGGTAGCTGGCAGGGAGAACAGGAACAGAGGTAGCCCTTGCACATCAGCTGGCAGCTCCCAAGTGGGTTTCTGTGAACCAACCCGTCACAGTAGGATCATACATTTTTTCAGCCATGTCCAGAGAGGGACAGTTCCTGTTTTACAGACAGATGCTTGTAAAGGGGAAGATATATTTTAGTATTCAGCAGCTCAACTGTAAACAGCATTTTTTTTTTTATGCACACAATCTGTGAGAGGTTGACTACAGAAGAGAGGGGCAGTGAATCCTAAATGGGCTTTCACCTAAGATGACAAAAGAACCCAGCACTGTGGACTTTGTGGGGGATCCTGACTAGAGAGGGTTGGTCAGCCATTTTGCTGGAAGGTAGTGTGATAAAAATCTTATCTTGAACCAAGACTGTAGTTTTTAAGTTTTAGTCTCTAGAAAGCATTTTTCATTTTTTTGTTTTTTTGCTTATAACCATTTCTAACTCTCTCCTTCCTACTTGAACTCACTTAAAAACTATCACCTTTTGTTAAACAACTTGTTTTTATTTTAAGCTAAACCAACCCAGTGCTGTTTGAATTGAAGTCACTGTTAATGCCAGTTAAATTGATACGCTGTGTATTTTGTCTCCTTAGAAGAGCAAACAAACCTTATTCCTCTGAGTGGTCCAGGCAAGGATCTGGACACTGCAGAGCACATCGTTTTGGGAAAATCAGGTACTGTGGGATGTTGCGGTCGTCATGCCAGGCAGGTGGAGGCCAGAGTGTGGCTGTGGTGTAACAAGCACGCTCCTGGAGTAAGACCTGCTGGTCCAGGCACTTTCTCACACAGACAGTTAGTGCATGCTTGAATGCTGGCTAGGAGTGTCCAAAGAAAGGAGCTACAGCAGGAGAGCACTTTAAGGCACTCAGGGTTACAGAGAAACCCTCACTGGTCTGGATTACACCCTAGAACATGAGTGTCCCTCCGTCTCTTGCTTGTTCAGACTGTAAGCTCTTCAGGTTGGGAACTGTCTCGTATGTTTGTACAGTGCTCAGCACAATGAGTCTGTAATCTTTGTTGAGGCATCTAGGGAGGTATTGTAGTAAAAGTAAAAATACAGAACTACTGCAGCCAATTAGTACTTATTGCCTCTGTAGGAGCTTTCCTCCTATGAATGTGCTGTGAACACTTTAGCATGCTGCATATTGACAGCTGTTCTACTGCAGAAGATCCCACAGAACTTGAGCTGAGTTGCTGTAAATATACTCCTCCTTCTGTACAGTGCAGCTTCCTAAAGCTGCTCAACAGCTGGTGTTCAATGAAAATATGCATCTCTGCTGGTTAATGTCACAACACTTGGATATTACCATAAATGTTCACTGCATATCAAAAGAAGAAACATTTATTTTCCTGAGCAACAAGGAAACATTTCTCTTAAGTAATGAATAGCACACTACAACATTTTCATAGTCACTTAGTTAACCCATGTATAGTTATTAATTTATATTGTGTGCCCTTAATTCCAACCTCCTTCTTAGCTGGCTATAATAAGCTGAAAATGGTTGCCTGAACACCCCACTTATGAGCAGGTGTTGATTTGGCAGAAAAAGTTTTTTTCTGACTCAGGTTTGTTATTCCCACCTGGATATAAGAAAAGTAGGAGTGACTTCAGGAGCAGGAGTGAGAATTTTAGGCTAAGCAGTAGAGAAGAGCGAATCCGAGGCACGGTAGCCACTGCAGTCAAACTTGGATAGAAAGTTTGAGCTGATCTTTGTTACATTAGGATTGTTTTGTTAGTAGATAAAATAAAACCCAGGTAAGGGGGTGGAGAGCAGAGTTTGGACTCTCTCTGTATTTTGTAGAATAGCTTGAGACAAGTCTGATTCCAGGCTCCATATGACATTATTTCAAATTTTGAGAGAAGTTTAGTCTCCTTTTTTTTCCCCTATGAATTTTCTTGGCCGCCTTTTATCTTCAGCTCATATGTGTGTCCTAATTATATTAATCAAACTCTATTTCTATATGATCACTCAACTTAATCCATGCTTGACATTTTAAAAATTCAATCAAAAGCCCCATTTTCTGATATGTTCCCATTCAGCATAACACTAGTTTGATCACCTATACCTCCATTTTAATTAAAAACAACATTTTAACTCTAGGTCCTGTTCTGTTGTGTATATCGCAAACCAGCTTTAGCATTTTCCATATCAGTCAGTGCACTAGATGGGCTAAGTCTTGCCTGCCCAACTAGGCCAATATCTGATGCTTTAAAGAAGGCTCATGGATATCGCATAAGCACTTAGCTAAATGTGGGATGTTATAAATATGGAGGAAGTGAGTTCTTCTCCGCTCTCTGTAGCAATCAACTTGTACTGTGAAATATACATTTATTTACCCTTATGTGATGGGGTATACATAGATCTGAGTAAACTAGGCATGCAAAATTAGAAACTTTAAAAAAGGAAGAGAGGACACTACCTCTATAAATTGCCAATTATTAACAAGTTGCCATGTAGACTGATAGGGAAGAGCAATAAAGAGGAGGCAGTGGTAAATTGGTGAGGGCATACAAAGGAGAAGCATACTTTTGCTCTTCCCTTCCAGCCAAGGAAAAAATAGGGATTGGGTGTCTGAGAACAAATCCTTTTTCAAAGAGAGCCCTGAAAACCTGGAAGGTTTTATTTCTCCAGAAGAACTCTCCTGACTGAAAAACATAGTAAATCATAAATTTGGTTTGTGGATTAGGGTGGAGAAAGTCCATCCTGGGCCTTAATTGTTGCTATTATGAACTTGGCTGGGTGAGGGAAGTAGTGACTTAAGGTCTTTTGTTTAGAATTTGTCAGCAATAGATTAGCTTTTTTTATGCAGACTGCTATGAAAATTTGCAGTCATAGTTGCAACTAAGTCTTTTAATTACAAATACACTCAAGACTTACCCATATGATCATGGCTGAAGAAGCTTCACCTGGCTCAAATTTCCTGTGCTGAGTCTAGGCTGTGTCAGTAAGCCCTTGGATGCTCTGATAACACATTCTTGGAGGGAGGAAGAAGATTGTATCACTCCTATAACAATTTCCTGCTCCTTGATGCTTCTCAAAGGGGGCTTCTCTTCCATCAGATATTGTTTCTAGCTCCCACTGCATCTTAGTGTGGGAAAAAGTGAAATAACAAAGACTTTTATTTAGTGTAGCTTATAGTGGTGGTGTAGCTTTTTTGGTTTTGTTCTCACCCTCCCCGCCCCTACTCTGTCCAACAGAGGCAGCACCCCAGGACTTGCCAGTTCTCAGTGGACAACTAGCACATTGATTATAGAACAGTCAGTGCTCGACAGGTCTCTGTTTAAGAACCATTCATTTGTCCAATTTGTAGCAGATGGTTACTGTTGTGCCCATGGCCATTTCAATCTTTTCTTCCATTTAACTTTTAATTATCAGACCCCTCTACAACAAGTAGATTGTCCATGTTGGACACCCCTGAATACATGAACTTTGCAAAAAGCAGATTGTTTCAATGTGTCACTTAAAAAATGGCTCTTCTATGGCAAATTCTTAGTATTTGAAGAGAACTGCTTCTCACAATTTAAGTTCCAAGGGTCCATATAGTCTTTTCTAACTCGCTGTTTGCTCTCTTTGAGAGTGAGAGCTTCCCATAGCTAGGTGGAGAGGCACATCTCCGTTTTACTTTTTTCCCTCCATACTTTAGCAGAAAAAAATCCTTCTCATTCTGCTTCACAGCAAGTCAAAAAACGGGACCAACTCTCTCTCCTGCTGCTCTTGTGTTTTTTCCACAGCATGCTTCCAAATTACTGCAATATATCATTGCTTCCAATAGATATGAGTTCAAGACTGGGTCAGCTGTCCTTTCAATAGGACATCAAAAAAGTGCTAATACAACGTTAGTAGGAAGTTTTAGTGCTTATGCATATTTCATTAGTAACCTTTGTTCTTGCACCGTTCTTACAAAAAGCAAAGTCCACATTTTTCTTGTTTTGTTTTTAAAATGTCCTACTTGCAAAGAGCTCGTAACCATGCATTTCAAAATTACAAGAACAAATTAACTTAGACAATGTGATTGGGTCTAGTGTTGTATAAACTTCATGTAAATCTCATTCCTTTCGTATTGTACATGGACGAGGATGCATAATTGATTTGAACATCTTAGGTCAAATCTTGTTCCTGTGTGGTAGTTTTATTTTTAAGGGATGGGAGGGAAACAAATGCATTACCTTCTTAAACATGAACTTAGGCCATTAACTCAGTTCAGCCTTCTATATACATTGGCTGCCATTCAAAAGGTCAACATTCTGTCACAGCATACCACAGAGTAATATCTGATACATCAGTTACTTCCTATTTCTGATTAACACGTGAGCTGTGACTCAGATATTGTTGTAGGTATGTGTTGACTTCTCAATGGCAACAACTATGTGGTCGCTGAAAAAATGTATTTTGTCTTTGTGGTGGGAAAATAGCAAACCAATAATTGTCCTGTTGGATAGAAGGAAGAAAGTGTTCTTGGGTTTATTATTTTTATTTTAATCTTTATGGATCAATATGAGATTGTTCTGACCAAAATCCACAGTGGTTTTTTTTTGTTTCTTAACAGATGAAACAGTTGACCTTTTTCAGAGTACAACCCATTTCACAGAGGGCTACTTGAAATGCAGTGGATTTTTAGTCTCCACAGCTCCAATCTACACCTGCTCAGTTGGTTTACATCTGGGGTAAGTTGCCAATTCTTTAGGTTGAAGTCTTTAAGGTCGAAAAATAGCCTGTTGCCCGCGGTCCCTTGCATGAGCTCTTTTGGATTTAGGTCTATATTTTTTATATTGTTCTTTGTAGTAGAAAGAGAACCTGACAAAGGTCTGCTATGAGGCCTGAACTAAAGTAGTAGTCAAGCCTTGCTAATAAAAAGCACAGTTAGCAAGAGACAAGGTGTGAGCAAGCTCACAGAATCTGGCAAGAATAGAGAGAAGTGCTAGGCACGGGACACTCACGTAATCACATTCCAGAAGGTGGTACCAGAACACCCTCATACCAAGTTGGTACAAACAAATTCCCTAAAGATAACAGGAACATGCTGACCTCTCTTAATGATAAAGTCAGGATGACTGTGTGATGGATAAAGATGTTTTGATCGAACCACCTCAGAGAGTGGTAACTAACCACGTCAGAGGGGCAATATGTAGCTTGTTTGTACTGGTATATAAAATGGAGTCTGTGTCTTTGAGCCCAGGGGGGAATGGAAAGTGCTGTCATTTACTGAGCTCTGTCCATTGTCACAGGCATACATGTATTAAGTGTACTTGTAGCAAGTATAAGGCACTAATACTGTACTTCATAGTCAACAAACCTGACCGAGTTCATTGGCCAGTTCGATCGAAGGCTGCTGTACAGGTGATCTGGCCAGAACCCGTGCAGCACACACAGAGAACACACATGCAGCCAACTTCTAATAACACACTTATATCTCTAATAAAATTAATGTTCTGCTTCTCTGAATCTCTGAAGAAAAAGAGATTGAACAAGTTTAAAAAATATCTCTGATTTCAAAAGCAGCTGTGGTGCACCTTAAAACAAGCAGTGAGACACAATGGAAAGGGATTTCTGGGCAATTAGAACATCCCTGGGATAAAGCCAAAGAGAGAGGCACTACCCACAGTGTTTCTTATTGCTATTAGAACATCACTGACTGCTAATCAGTGTTAATTATCTTTAGTATTTTAAGGTATCTCATAATTTGAATCTTTATTGAATGAAGAATCTAAGTTCCCCCACCGCAGAGGAATGAATCCTGCAAAAAAAAAAAAAAAAAAAAAAAAAAAGGTGCGGTTGAATGACTCATCACATCAAGAGATGTAAGGCGGAGAAGAGAGATCCCTAGGGATCTTTCATCTTCTTATTAAATCCTATTGCCAGTTTACCAGGAAATCATGCCTACGCTCCTATCCAAATAACTGTGATGGAACAAGGCAGTGTGCTTCCAGGTGATTTTCATAAACTGCACATGCTTCATTTTATTTAGCACTTTTAAAACTTATCTGCTTTGCTAATCAGTGCTAAGCTCCACAGATATCAATCAGATGTGGACCCAGGGCTAAATGTATAGTCCTTGTAAAAATACAGTGTGAGAAGCAATTTGAAGCCTGTTTTATCTCTTACCATTGCTAAAACTCCTGTAAATGGCTCAATAGCACCATCACTTCCATAATTCAAGAATGTCTTCTATCTCTCCATCTTTCTGTACAGCTCTAGGCTCCTGATGTTTTCTTGAAGTCCCATGATATCAACATTACTCCACAATCTAACTTTATAATTGCTGACAACCTTTCTTTAGTTGGTTGAACCGCAAACCTGAGTCCCTCATCTCCTTTCACTAATTGAAAGGAGTTAGCTTTTTAAAAGGGAAAAATAATTGGCAAGAATCCAATGTTTCACTGCTAACCAAATTTTATTTCATAATGGGTTTTTTTCTGATGTGGAAAATAAATGGCATTAAATATTTGGGGGCTACATTCCTTGCAAACCAACAGACGCTTTCACTACCACATTTGTATGTTAGAGGAGACTTGGGGAAAATCCCCAGAGATATTTGGGACTGACTTTCCTTTCAGACAGTTATTTTATTTTTATGGACAGGGAAATTCCCGCAACCCCTTGCACTATTTATTCCCTGGTTCTAAATGCTGAATTGCCTTCCTAACCAGTGAATATATTTTTCTTGCTTCTACACATATTTTCCCCTGTGGTTTGCATTATCATTTATTAAATAGATTACACATGCTATTAATGATAGCTCAGTTTTCAGCTTTTAAGACCTTGCTTTCCATACCACCCTGTCCCTCCCTCCCCCCGCCGCCATGAATTTGAGAAATAAATCACAGCTGCAGCTTTTCATGTAGCCATTTCCTGTCCAAAAAAAAAGCACACTGTCATGGAGTATTGGACTAATCTATATTGATATTTTCTCTGTGCCTTTATTTTTTAAAAGTATACATTTTAGAGAAAGCACAACCCCCCTCTCCCCTGCACAAAAAAAAGTCAAGATTTGGGGAGAAAAATGAAATAGTTTGTTAGAAAACTGCTGGGTGGTTGTTGTTTTTTAAATATTGCTGTGGTGCCTCAGCAAGTGGCAGTTTAAATGCTTCATGCCTCCACTCTCCTTAAAGGCCAGCTTATCTGGTGAGACTACATCTCCTATGAGGCCAGGCCCAAGTGTACATCATGTGAGTTATAGTTTGGGTTCCTCATTCCCATTCTCCTCAATGGGCTGGAATCCTCAGCTTGACTATCTCTCCAATGATGTACTGGGGCCATGCGACTCAGCCATAACACACAGCCTCCCCTCACACAGAGGGAAAACCATGCATCATGGGAGTGTAGTTCAGGTAGGGAGTCCAATCCATAGTGGAAAATGGGAACATGAGGCTTCCATTTACAATTCCCATGAGACACCATAGCTGTATTTCAGAATAATTTTTTGTAGGTTTGGTGTATTCACGTTTTCAATAAAAAAATTCCAAGGAGAGCACACACTTTTCAACAAAACAATCTGTGTGTTTTCACACACACACACACACACACACACACACACACACACACACACACACACACAAACACACACACACACACACACACACAAACACACACACACACACACACACACACACCCTTTGTTTGCAAAAGTTTCAACAGAAAATTTTCTACCAGCCCTAGGGAATAGCCAGAAGCCTCTTAAATGTCAGCTATTTAAACAACCTGTTCTTTGAAACAGAAAAAAACTTCAGCTGAATTTTAAAAAGATCCATGTTTGTACCTGCAACATAGTAATTTTGTATGTTTTACATTCCAAAAAACAATTCTCTAGCGATAAGTACCCCATCAGCTCTTGTATGCTACGTGGAGCCTGTGTGGGGGCAATGTCAGTAATATGTAAATCATTAGGGAAGCTGAAGTCTGAAGGAGAGGAGTATATATCGACATGGAAGGTAGACATTGTTAAAATGAGCTTTCCTGCAAGAGAGAAAATGTATGTATCTTAAATAAGCTGCTTCACCTCCAGCTTGTTCTGGGTAAAACTAACCCTTGTGCAGAGGGCTAGCATGAGAGCTATAGCCAGAGGTGAAAGTAAGCTGGTCCGGTCTGGTATGGTGACCGTATCAGCAGGGGGCAGCTTCCCCAGGCCAGCGATTTAAAGGGCCTGGGGCTCCCGGCAGCGGGCGGAGCTCCAGGCCCTTTAACTCGCCGCCATAGCCCCACTGCCAGAGCCCTGGGGTAGGGGTAGCGGCAGCGGATGGGAGCCCCAGGGCTCCGGTGGTGATTTAAAGGGTTCGGGGTTCCCAGCCGCTGCTACTGCAGCCAGAGCTCCAGGACCTTTAAATCTGGATTTAAAGCGCCCGGGGATTAAGGCCCCACCCCCCTGCTCAGGACTCCGGCCTTGTGTACCCCTAAGTCTTTTAAGTTACTTTCACCCCTGACTATAGCTCACTGAAGCCCTCAAAAGAGAATTTAAGTGGTGCATAGCCCTTTTGCTGATGAGAAACTCAAAATATTATCCAGAATGTTCCCTAATTCCACCAGGCAAAACATTCTGAATATTCTGACAAATGTTGGCAGGGACATAGTCAGACTGTCCAAAAATAGCATTATGGTAGATTGTAATAAAAACAGATTCAAAAACTTGTTCTTTGGATTTACAGGTCTCCTTATCAATACTTTTTCCCATTGTTCAAGACTTTCTGGAGCTGGTGTGCAAACTAGACAATTGTAGAAGGTTTGCTTTATTCTAGGAAGGGAGAAATTCTTCCAAAGTAGGGAAAATAACAATTACATAATATCATGATGGGTTGATCTTTTTTTTTTTTTTTAATAAGAAAACAGTCTGAAAAACCTGAATTTTTATAACTCAGAAATAAGCAAGCATGGTTCACTCAGCTTTATTTGCAAGTGTTGATGTGTCACAATGAATAACCCTATTTTAAAAATAAAGATTGCTGGAAACGTTACATATGCCATCACCTGAAAAGGTATTTAATGATTTGGGGGCATGAGAAAGAGAGCTTGTTAGTGACTGACTTTTTAAAATTATTAGTACAGTGGGTGCCCTTTATGCTTCTCCTGGTTTTAATGGTTATTCTTTTGTACTGGTTTATATTTGTGTGTATGCAAATAACTCTCAAACCTATAGAAATAACTCAAGTACAAACACTGGAATTTCCTATGTTGAAAATAAAGTAAAATGGTTGTGATATAAAACAGTATAAAACATTCATTTACATGAAGAAACAATGATTTGATTGGTGTAGTTTGTAGGATCACGTGCTTGGGGATGGCGAGACTTCATAGGTTGAAAAAAAGAAATATATAAGAAAGGAATATGCAGCATAAACTCAAACTAGAAATAGGGCTTTTCCCTTCTGTAAACCTTTTACAATGAATAAATAAAAAAAGCATATAATTAAAAATTTCCCTCATAAAATACACAAATAGTAAACATGTTCCTATTTAATTATTATTATTATTATTATTATCCTCCAGATCTAGTCCTGAAAAGATTAATCAGATTTTACTCATTCCTGACTGCAGCAAAAATCCTGTATTTCAGATCAAGGACACAGTAAATCCTGGATCAGGACTGTTATGAATTTTTAAATCGCTTTCTGTGAGGAAAATATACCCTACATATTAGCATTAACAATAAATTATTAGAAGTCTTGTAAATCAAAAACTTGCTGGTGTTAATGGTCCCAATTACAATTTATGCCATCAACCTTTTATCCTCTGCCAAGGTATATGGTGGACAGTCAAGTTGTACAGATACTTTGGTAGTGAAACTATCTTCTTTGTAATCTATCCTCTGTGTCTGTCTTGAATGTAGCAGCCAACTTAAGTCAGTATTCCTGGTAAGCTTTTTCTGTTACAAATATTAGTTCCATAGTAGTAGTAAAAATACACCTTCCAGAAAAATATCTTTAAGGCACAGGTCACGTGTGCTGATAACATTTTGGAAGTTGGGCATCTTCATCATAGCTCTCTTCAGAGAACTGTGCTACATTTTAACCTGATACATAGATAATTTTTCAAATATATTCAGCTTAAATAAAATATCTAATGGTGAACAAACACTTTTAAACAGAGTAAATAAAATTGTCTGAAATCACTGATATGGTTAATGACTAAATACACTTCCATGGAGCTGAAAATATTTTGATTTACCACTCTAAATTTTGAGTTCAGGAAATTTGATACCCATTTCAATATTTTGAGAAATTTCCCTTATGTTGGTGTTGCATTTTCTAGAGTTTCAAGGTTTTTTTTGTTTGTCATGATTTGGTTTTATTCCAGGAATATATAGGGTTCGAGGTGAGATCCTTTTTTAAATAAGTAACGATAGCTATTAATTTATCTGTTCTTTCATGTTATAACTCTTGTGGGATTTCAAACATGGATGGTAGCTTGAACCTTAGTTACCTTTTTACCTTTTTCAAGTGTGGCTTTCATTTAAGTGTCTACCAATCACAAATACTGCAATATCATAGGTGACTAGAGGTGGGCTTTAAAAATAGTATCTTGCATCTAAGCATATTTTTAAGATGACATATCAGGACTTCACAAGGAACCTTTGTAGCATCTTGCCAAAATGAATGGATAGTATTAACTGACACTACCCAAGTACACTACCCAAGTACAGTCAAATGCTCTACATTAGAGTGACATGAATTCTGGTAGGATGACTTTAGATGACAACAGAAAACAAATTAATACCCTAGAACTTCATAAGTTACAATATTGTAATCTATAAAGAATGTGTCCTTGAAACAATATTACACTGGGGACAAAGAAAAACAATATCTGTTTCATTTTGAATCTCCATAGGAATATACTTTAGACTAATAGAACACAGAAGGGTTTTAGGAATCAATCTTCTCTCCAAACATATACTAAGAGCTCTGTAACCCATAATACTTTCTCCTTGATATCTGCTGTTGGAGTAGCAGCAGATGTATCCTATTACACTTCTCCAGTGTGTGTTAGGGGCCAAGTGGGATATATGGACAAGTGGAACCACTATACATGTTCTCCGTTGTGGGGGATGCACCCAATTTTCTCCCCCCAACATATTTACCTATGGAGACCCAAGCCAGATACGATGCTTCTGATGAAGTTCTATATGTGTAGGTTCTTTGCTGCCTGGCCTAAAAAAAGGGGGGGGGGTGTGAGAGTGTGTGTGGGGGTACGATGACTTCTGCCACTGCTTAAAGAACAATGCTGATTAGACTTATTCGTGCAGCTCTAGATTCATCCCCAGCTGATCTATGGAGCTGCAAATCACCTCCCTGCACCAGTGCAGGCCTCTGGCTCTTGGGATGGATTTGCACCTACAAAAGAAGGGCTCTATCAGTTCTTTCATGTGAGGTTTGCTCTGCGGCCTTCTCTGAGGGTGGTTCCATCCTAGAAAGGGATTTCCTCTGCTGCAAAAATACCTACCCTGCCAAAACCCATCCTTCCCCAGCTAGCATTGGTGACGGGCTAGCTTCGGTCCCCTTTAGAAGAAGGCTATGACCTACTTTAAAAGTGGACTTTCTGCTCCCTGGTATTAGAGACGCTATTTAGAACTACCAAGCAAAGAAGTCATTGCAAGGCCAATACCTATGTTAAATCCCAAATTACAGAACACTTAAAGTTTTGGAATTTAAAAAAAAGTCTTAACCCCTCTGTATCTTTGTATTCTCTATGCCACTGTAACACACTTCGTGTTCTCACAATACAAAACCTAAAACCATCTTGTTTCTGCTGCCTGTATTTCCACCTACCTTTATACTATCTTTACCCTTTATTTTTCAGTTCTACCCAGGATCCTGTTTTCCAGCCAACTATAAAATACTTTTATTGTTTTCTAAATTTTTGGCAACTCTACCTTCTCCCCTGCCCCATCTGTCCCTTTCCAGCTGCTCATTTCTACCCAGTGCCTGTTCTCAGCCAGCATTCAAATTGAATAAATATAAATTTAAAAACTATTTGCCAAGAAATCTACTAATGATCTTGATCCCACCTGCCCCCTCCATGCTCACCAGATGTCCAACACTGTAATGACCCCTGTTTTCTAGCTTACTCTAACAATTATTTAAAACAGACATTTTTTATAATGAAAGTCTCTTTTTGAGCTCCACTAGTCTTATCTTCCCTCAAGGGCTATATTATGTATTTCCGAGGTAAGGGGACAGAAAGCATAGGAAACTCAGGGGTGATCCTCACTACATCCAGGGTACAGTATTTGAGATGATCCCCAGGGAGGCAGAGGGTGTGATCTTCAAACCTCTGGCTCCTGTGGATCAGCCAGAGAAGGAAACTCCTACTTGCAAACAAGCTGTCCTCCATGTTGCTCTCCAGGGTCCTCTTCCCCATTGGCACCATGACTTCAGTTGTGTTTATAACCTACCAGAAGAATGGGCAATGAATTTGGTTGTCTGGTGCACAGGACCATATTACCAGGCTTAAGGTTTCTATTTATCTATGCTGTCATTAGGACTATCAGAGACATCTAAAATATTTGGATTTGTTTTTTATTTCAAAGCTTTGCTCCCCATCTCTCCTTGCTGTGCTTGGGAAATAACACCCCAACTGAGATTCTAATTTATGAGTGCTCTAGTTTTCTAACCCAGCTTGTGTGCTTCACTTTTTTTTTTTTTTTTAATAAAACACTTTTATAGGAGGATTGTCATGTTTATACAGTGAAATGTTTATAGAACAAATAAGTTTGCAAAGCAAAACCTTCTGAAACACAAAACTTGCTGAACTAAATCTTCCTACCAGAACACTCACTAGATTTAACAGTGAAGCCTAACACTGTGAAACTAGAGTGTTGCACAGTACATTTTCCTACAACAACAACAAAGAAATTCTGTATGAAAAATGTGTCAGTGGGGACAACATGGAAGTTGCAGATGGTCAGTACATTTGAAAATCATGAAATAGCTTGACTATGGATTTAGGAGCCTAACTTTAGGCTACAGGTTTGAAAATCTAGGCCTTTAGCTATTGTAAAAAGGGAATGCTATAAAAGTGTTGCTTCCCAAGAGAATCTCAGTATGAAATGGGATACTCAGTGAAAGTAGAACTGCCACACTGCTTAGCTATCCAAGTCTTAAAATAAAAGTGTATTTGACCGTAGAGAGCATTTTAAATATAGTATACAGAAGTGTAACAAACTTAGCAAACAATAAAATAACACAAGACTGCGTTGAGCAAAAATAATATAACATGTTCTTTTTAAAAAATTCATTAAATCAGAGTACAAGAGTCCATTCAGTAGTCTACTCACCACCTCTAATGTCTGATCCAAACTCCGTTGAAGTCAATGAAGAAGGCTCCCTTAGTGTGTCAACCACTAGAGATGGGTGAACCCTTTGGAACAAAATAAGTGGTTCAAAATTTGGGGGGTAAAAATAACTTTTTTTTTGGTTCAGGTTCAGCTCTGAGCATATCCCTCCCTAAACATAACACAGTTCTTTCACTGTGGTTCTTTCACTGCTCCCTACTCTACAACCCCTCTTCAGGGTGTTTTTTTAGGATGTGGTGGGATTCCCTTGCTGCTGCTGTCTTAATTTTTTCACTACTTTGAGTTTTTCCCTTGAGTCATGCCTCCAAGTTCAGCAAGTTGAGTAGGGAATGAGGAATATCATGCCCTGAGCTTTTCCTGAAGGGCAAGCTCCAGAGCAGGGATCAGCAACCTTTGGCATGCAGCCAGCCAGGGTAAGCCTCCTGGCAGGCCAGGCCGGTTTGTTTACCTGCTGTATCTGCAGGTTTGACCGATCGCAGCTCCCACTGGCTACGGTTCGCCGCTCCAGGCCAATGGGGGCTGTGGGAAGTGGCGGCCAGAACATCCCTCGGTGGGCCGCGTGCCAAAGGTTGCAGATCCCTGCTCCAGGGTAACACCATGTGTAAACTGGGTCAGCTGCTTCAGGACAGAAGGATCTAAAGATGAACTTTTCCCAGCTGATAGGGAATTTGAAAACCTTTCCTAATATAGCACTATTTATGTATAATGCAATTTCTGAGTCATTTCATGATTTTCAGGATAAGCTATAATAGAACTGGTTTGGGATCTTTCCAGGTTAGAAAACTAAAATTCACCATTAATGTATTTATCTGCAGTGATCTTAGCCTATTTTCTAAGAAAATGTTAAGAATGGCCATACTGGGTCAGACCAATGGTCTATCTAGCCCAGTATCTGGTCTTTCTACCAGTGGCCAGTGCCAGGTGCTTCAGAGGGAATTAATACAACAGGGCAATTAGTAGGTGATCCATCCCTTGTGGTCATGTCTCAGCTTGTGGCAGACAGAGGCTTATGAACATGCAGAGCATGGGATTTAATCCCTGACTATTTTGGCTAACAGCCATTGATGAAGCTATCCTCCACAAACATATCTAATTCTTTTTTGAACCCAGTAATACTTTTGGCCTTCATGTGTCATGTTGCTGGTGGCTTTGCTGCTATAATGTTTCTTGAGGTGCTTTACGGAGAAGGTTACTAGATTACCAGTTATCATCTGGAAAAAAATAATAGTGAAATAAAAGGTGGTTAGTTTTTAAAAACATTATATTAGAATTCATGCTGAAATAATGGCATTTCATGAATTATTTTTCTGGCAGTAATAAATTATGGCCAGATGAGAGCAGTTGGTGGATCTTTGTTATTTGTATTATTGGATCTCATGAGAATAGCAATATAGAAAGTTGCTGTAATGGCTATTTACATTAATATATGGATAATGGATTTCTGCCAAGTAAGGTTTTTCATTCAGATGTCTAATTACTAGAGTTTCCTCAGCCATTCTAGAATGCTAATCCTTAGTATTAGCTGCCAAATGCTGAAGGTCTTTTGTGTATTGGACAAACAAATCAGATTTAATATTGTCAGTGAAATGATGCAAGCAATTTTCTCTTTTATGAAGGATAGTTAGTGATACCATCAAGACACAATGTCTCTAGCTAGAAATATTTGATTTCAAGGATGTCAGAAATCTTAACTCATTATAAAATACATCACTTGCTCACCAACATTAGCAACAGGATACAGACTTATAGTCCTGCACCTTTTGTCACCATATTAAAGATGACAGCGTACATATGAGAATATTTTGGGGAAGTCCAAGGTCCCTTTGTAACAGCTCATAATGCTACTCATGTTAATATCACAGAACAGTGTGACAAAATTAAGTCTGACTTAGTAGTGAGTGTTATTCCATTTTCCAGGTCAGGGGCCAGATTTCTTGGGCTTACTCCTGAATAGGACGCTGGTGCCAAGTTACTTGCATACTATAACCTGCCAATCAATTCCTGTGGTAGCAGCTGAGGTCATTCTTCAGCTAAAGGGCTGCAATCCAGGCTGTCAGAAGAGGTTTGGGCAAATACATTTTGGAAAAAGTAACGTTCGAAAAGAGACCCTAAACACGGCAGAAGTTATTGTTTGGAATCTTAGTATTCACAGGGTCTGAGTACAAGGTACAAACAATTCTGTCTCACTTGCTAGTGATTAACTGAGATAATGCTAAAATGCAAACAATTTAGAAATAGTCTGGATGGTATCTATTCCAGATGTAGCATTCTCAATATAACATCTGAAAATACAGTTCTGAAACTGAGAAAGTTTGCAGATGACCCAAAAATTGGGAGAGGTAAATAATAAAGAGCATAGGTCACTGATCTGAATTGCTTCGTAAACTGGTGCAAGCAAAAAAAAAAAAAAAGACTTTTTAATGTGGCTAAATGTATACATCTAGAAACAAAGAATGTAGGCCAGTGGTGGGCAACCTGTGGCCCATGGGCCGCATGCGGCCCGTCAGGGTAATCTGATTGCGGGCCGCGAGACATTTTGCTGATGACTGTCTGCAGGCATGGCCCCCCACAGCTCCCAGTGGCCGCGGTTCACCATTCCCGGTCAATGGGAGCTGCGGTAAGCGGCTGGCCACAAGGATGTGCTGGCCGCCACTTCCTGCAGCTCCCTTTGGCTGGGAATGGCGAACCATGGCCACTGGGAGCTGCGGGGGACCGTGCCTGTGGACGATTAATGTCAGCAAAATGTCTCACCGCCTGCAATCAGGTTACCCTGATGGGCCACAGGTTGCCCACCACTGATGTAGGCCATACATATATGGGTGTCATGGTGGATAATCAGTTGAACATGAACTTCCAGTGTGATGTTGTGGCCAAAGACAGCAAATGCGATTCTGGGATGTATAAACAAGGGAATCTTGAGTTAGGAGTAAGGAGGTTATACTACCTCTATATTTGGTACTGGTGTGACCGCTTCTGGAATACTGTGGCCAGTTCTGACTCAAGGAGCCCAATCTATTTAGCTTAACAAAGGAAAGATAAGGGGTGACTTCATTACAGTCTATAAGTACCTATGTGGGAACAGATATTTAATAGTAGGCTCTTCAATCTAGCAGAGAAATGTATAACACAATCAAATGGCTGGAAGTTGAAGCTAGACAAATTGAGACTGGAAATTAGAAGTAAACTTTTAACCGTGAGTGTTTATTAACCATTGGAACAATTTTACCAGTGGTGGACTCTCCATCACTGACAATTTTGAAATCAAGCTTAGATGTTTATTTTCTAAAATATATGCTCTAGGAATTATGTTGGGAAAGTTCTATCACCTGTGTTATATAGGAGGTCATAGAATCATAGACTTTAAGGTCAGAAGGGACCGTTATGATCATCTAGTCTGACCTCCTGCACAACGCAGGCCACAGAATCTCACCCACCCACTCCTGTATCAAACCTGTGTCTGAGACATTGAAGTCCTCAAATCATGGTTTAAAGACTTCAAGATGCAGAGAATCTTCCAGCAAATGACCCATGCCCCACACTGCAGAGGAAGGCGAAAAACCCCCAGGGCCTCTGCCAATCTGCCCTGGAGGAAAATTCCTTCCTGACCCCAAATATGGCGATCAGCTAAACCCTGAGCATGTGGGCAAGACTCACCAGCCAGACACCCAGGAAAGAATTCTCTGTAGTAACTCAGATCCCACCCCATCTAACATCCCATCACAAGCCATTGGGCATATTTACCGCTAATAGTCAAAGACAAATTAATTGCCAAAATTAGGCTATCCCATTATACCATCCACTCCATAAACTTATCAAGCTTAGTCTTGAAGCCAGATATGTCTTTTGCCCCCACTACTACCCTTGGAAGGCTGTTCCAGAACTTCACTCCTCTGATGGTTAGAAACCTTCGTCTAATTTCAAGTCTAAACTTCCTGATGTTCAGTTTATTATATGGTCACAGAGGTACCTTCTGGCCTTTAAATCTATTAATTACATTTAGAGCACCTTGTTTGAGAGAAGTTTAAAATAATAAGATATATGTTTTAAAGCTTAACAGAAATCTACCAAGGGCTAATTTTCCTCACATCATGCTTATTGTTTTGTATAAATCACTTACTTCAGAGGTTGTCAGTGATTGGACAATCATTATCAAAGGACCTTTGGACTGGACTTATATAAAAATGCAAAGATGTACTTATTACTATGTTATATACAGTAACTATACACCATAACACAGAACCTATCTAACTTTTAAAATTAAAGTCAACAATTACAGTATTTCAAAATCTATACAGCGGTTAAAGTAACTTTTAGACTAATGGCAAAATTATAAATATCTTCTATTTATACAGATAAGTATATACATAAAATGTTGATACTTGCATCCTTGAGTTCTTTATCCCTAAGTCAGCATGGTGGCATATTTTTTAGATGCCTAACAGTTTCTTTTTCAGTTCTTGAGCATTCAGTGGATTGGCTGTTCTAGGCAAAGAAGCAAAGCTTATAGTCCACTGATCATAAACATGCTCTCTAGTCAGTAACTAAGAACTTCACTTGTGATAGAGTACTTTACTAGGCCCTTTTTTAACACAGTCATACCATTGTGGTGAGTGCATATAAGGCATCCATATAACATTTCTTTCTTTGTAGTGCTCCTGAAACTCTGGTGCTGTCTGGAAGTGTTACTCTTCACTTACACCAAACAAAACATTTGTAATTTATAATATAGTGATGTGATGTGCTAATGAGTCATTCCTTTTCCCCTAAAGCAGCTTTCTTGCTCTATGCCAAAGAAAGCAATAGTCTAAGACAGGGGTAGGCAACCTATGGCACGGGTGCCGAAGGCGGCACGCGAGCTGATTTTCAGTGGCACTCACACTGCCTGGGTCCTGGCCACCAGTCCGGGGGGCTCTGCATTTTAATTTAATTTTAAATGAAGCTTCTTAAACATTTTAAAAGCCTTATTTACTTTACATACAACAATAGTTTAGTTATATATTATAGATTTATAGAAAGAGACCTTCTAAAAACGTTAAAATGTATTACTGGCACGCGAAACCTTCAATTAGAGTGAATAAATGAAGACTCGGCACACCCCTTCTGAAAGGTTGCCAACCCCTGGTCTAAGATATGAAAGCTGATACCTGAGACAAGCACATTTGGGTTGATGTAACTGTCCCACTCATCAGTTTGTATAAAGTAGCTAGCAAGAGCTGCACTTGAATCATAGATGGCAAAATTACTCATTGATGTATCTTATTTGTTCTGTTTGCCACTTTTCTCTGAGCAGGTTATGATTTGTATAAACTTATCTGTATTGAATTTTCGCTTTTGTTTTGAGAAATGATCGGAGTATTTGTTGCCCTTTATCTATGAGTGGCCACCTAGAGCACATGCGTTCTATTACCTAATTGGTGGTCTAAGTTTTTATTAATACAAGTCCCAATTTTCTGTTTGCCAGTTACCTGCAAATACCTATGATCTAAGAACTTCCAGATGCCACTAGCAGAGGGCATATGGGCACCGGGATCCCCTGGTTCACCAAACTAAAGTCATGTAAGTTCTCTTACAAAAGCCTGTGTCAGACCGCTGGTCATAATCACTGCAAAAAATATGTATGGATGTTGTGTAAGGAGTTATGTGTGTATGTACTAAAAATTATGTGACTACAAACTGGTTACCAGAAAGGGGAAAAGCAGGTTGTCCCGTTTGTCTGTTTACATGTAAATTAAGTATTGTATGGTTCACAATGGGCCTCCATCTGCATTCTGAGCTAAATCCTAATGAAGGATTGTAAAAGCTTCAAAGAGAACATTTTCAGGAAGCAGTGACCCAGCAGTGAACCCTGTTAGAAGCAAGAACAAAGCACTTTTGGGGGTCTAATGATGCGTGTGAAGTTACACCCTCATTCCTTCAATTTGCAAGGACAAGCTGCCACCAGGTTTGATCTTACGAGAAGGGGTTTAAGCCAAACTGGTTAAAAATGCTGGGGACAGGACTTGGCATAAGCTATCTTGTAGGAGATAGGGGAATTCCTTATTAAACTTAGTCTCTATAACAGGGATCAGCAACCTTTGGCATGCAGCTTGCCAGGGTAAGCACCCTGGCGGGCCGGGCCGGTTTGTTTACCTGCCGTGTCTGCAGGTTTGGCCGATCGTGGCTCCCACTGGCCGTGGTTCACCGTCCCAGGTCAATGGGGGCAGCGGGAAGCGGCGACCAGCACATCCCTCGGCCCGCTCTTAATTATATTGCATTCCTGCTAGTTTAGCCTCCTTGTCCCACTGCACTGTATTCTCAGGCAGTATTCTGACCTGCAATTTTAGGCCCCCTGCCTCTCTGCCCCTCACTCCTATGGAGAACAGGAAGAGCCCTGAGAAGGGAGGAGAGAAATTGGCCAGGAAGCAATAGGAGACTTTTGAGGGAATAGTGTGGTGCCAATACCACTTTCCCAGAAGAAGGAGGGACTTGAGCTGTTGTGTTCTTTTTGCCAGATTTGAGGGTTGAGATGGATGTCTGGTGTCAGTGCTATTGCTAATATTTAGATGCTTCTGTTATCCATAAACATCCTTGCAAATAAAATCTTGTTCACCCAAATGGTCACAAATAAGCAAACATGAGGGGCTGCTAATGCCAATGAAGATAATTGACTAGTTTAATTTGCACATTAATATGGAATTCAAGCAATAATCTTATATAAATACTGTATTTATTAGAATATAATATAACTAGCTTCTTGTAGCACTTCCTAGCAATGAGTCCAATCATGAAATGTGTCTCTGCCATCATTTCTACAAGGAAGTGAACATGATCTCTCTCCTTACGATTATTGTTTTTTACAGCAATACCT
This sequence comes from Platysternon megacephalum, assembly GCA_003942145.1. Classification (NCBI taxonomy): domain Eukaryota; kingdom Metazoa; phylum Chordata; order Testudines; family Platysternidae; genus Platysternon; species Platysternon megacephalum. The sequence continues at coordinate 6,852,161 of QXTE01000063.1, forward strand.
ACAGATCCTAGTAGAGGGAGCAGTTTGGTACTCGCCAAAGAATGTTCCAAGAATGAAAAATGAATTGATCTGTGACTGTACTCTGAAAGCAGTAGCTAACTTACTCCATATTGGAGAAACTTGCTCAGCAGATGTCAGTGCATGAAAGGCATTAACAATTCCAAGAATCTTCCAGAATCACTTCTGTTGTTTGTCCAGCATTTTGTCTTTTGGACAACAATGTCAGCAAAATGGAACAATAGAACTAAACATGCTACAAGAACTGTGAGTTCACCTTAATCAGGTCATATTGCTAGAGAGAGAGAGTTGCACAGATATTTAAGTCAGCTCACAAACAGTTTTATGTTGCTTTGCTGTCTGGAAGAAGGAAACTTAAGAAACAGACAGTAATAAGATGTTTAACTTATGGTGTCAGTCCTTGACCACAGATAACTTCAATTAGTCACATACTAGTTACATATGCATTTCTTACATGGACATCAAAGCAATTTACCGTACATTAAAATGTTGGGGTTTTTTTAAATCTCTCATTTGAAAGTGTTGGAGTATCCAGGAATTAGCATACTGAGCTTTGATGGACTTTGAACATGGTTGGCTGCTGATTTAATTTTCATTGCCCTAAGATGAAAGTACAGTAACACATCTTTGGCTTTAGAAGCTGAGATGAAAGTGAGGCCGTGACAGAATTAAAAACACTGGAGAATGAGAACTCTGTATTGTCCAGATACAAAACCGATTTCTAGATAATGCTTAGTCTAGAGGTAATATATAGTCCTGTCTCAGTGCAAGGGCCTGGACTAGATGACCTATCAAAGTCCCTTCCATTTCTATGATTTCAAAATATTAAAACAGAGCAGAAAAATAGCTCTCAACACTAGAGAAAATTGTCTGTAGATACTGTAATGACTACATTCTCACATGTTATTTAAGTCTGTCACCCAAAGAGTTAGATAAGACAAACAATTGGCTACCTTGTCTACTGTTACCACCAATTGGAGGACTACTTATGAAACAAGTATTATCGACCAGCCAGTGAGATGGTTTCTGTGTCATGTTCCTGCATTTTTTTCCCATCCCATTTCTGTGGTGCCAGGTGGAATGGGAGAAACTTGGTCCAGCTCCAGGCAGTCATTTTGGTGTAAAAGTAATGATAACCCAAACAAAATGCTAGTCTAGGTTAGCTGATGGCCTGTAATATTTTTTATAACATTTGATGGTATTTAGGTAAATTGAATATATAAATACTAATCTCTAGTTAGATGTATCACTACTACACTATTCCTACACCACAGCTGAAAGTGGCTCAGATAAATTACTTAACTTGAAGCACTTAACACTTTAGTAGGAACATAGCAATTGGCATATTGAATCAGGTCAGTTGTTCTTCAAGTGTAGTTTCTGTAATGTCTTAAGGCATACCATTGAGGTGACTAAGCAATGCTTTCAAAAACATGTTCCCAGATAATATATTCCAAGTTTTACTTTGAGTCCTTATTTTCAAACTTCAGTGTCTGGGTTTATGCACTTAAAGTGGATTGACTTTTTTTCTTTTTCTTTAAATCCTGCTGAGCACAGATTACCTTCTATGACTTTGACAATCAGGCTACTTGTGTGCTTAGATGCTTTAACTTTAGGCACTCATATCTGAAAAATTCAGTCTATTTTTTTTCTTCTAAGAAGTTGGAGTGGGTAACATACAAGTATTTCAAAAATTGTAATTAAGTTTCTGATACACACTAGAAGTAACATCCTCCTCTCAGTTGACATTGTGTTGGCCCATTTCAAATAGCTATGTTGATCCTTACGAAGAGGTTAATCCTTTTAAAACTGCCTATTTTATTTATTTATTTCATTGGAACTTTTTCTAACCCCCTCACCCTCCATCATATCTCAAAACCTCATGCTCAAGACACTTTAAGAATTAAAGCTAGTTACATTTGACACTTTTTTGCTGTTTTCAAAGACTTCTGCTTCCTGCTGGCAGTTAGAGCAAATATACTAAAGTATTCTTCAGAAATGTAATAGGCTTTTTACCAGGGAAATTGTCCTTGGTAGTAGATCTAGTTTCTTTATGAAGAGACATTGCAGATTTTATATAGATAAAAATATTACAACTTTTTTTTTTTAAACTGTGTAGAATAAGTGCAGTTATTGCTTACAAAGGTGAAATAAGAAAAAGTCACTTTTCATAAGATTAAAATATTTGGTGGTAGCATAATTTTTATAGTTTGACAGTAGACCTATTTTCATTAATGAACAATTGGATTCCAGATGGGAGTTTTAAGCCACACTTTCAAACATAGGCACCTAAATTGGGCCTGAAAAATATGCACGGGCACATATGACCCATTTTGCATGCAGAAATATTTGTTATGACAATGTAATTATTTCTGCCTGTATTCTAAATATGTGGGGCTATGGTAAATACTACTTCTAGCTGTCACTGTTTTTTCCATATACTATGCACAAAATATTTCGTTCTAAGTCCTGAAAATCAGGTAGGCCTGGAGGGAAACAGAAGGAGATGTTTATCTACTCATCATGAGACAAGTAATACACAGCAAGTTTAGACCTCTTGCAAAAGTCACAGGTGCTGTAGTATTTCAATGGCTGAGGCAGGCTGTAAGATAACTCCTTTGTAGATTTTTAATGTAATGTAAAGTGAGCACAGTACTGATGCTGGTGTAACTGCTTGGCTGTGTTCTGTCTCTGTAATGAGTTCCTGTCTCTGGGTGGGACTGAGTCTTTGAGAAATGCGGCTCTGTGTATTGTCCTGCTTCCAAACCTGGTGAAGCTTAAAACTGTTCCGTACATCGGGCCTCTGTCATATTAGCAGTTCTACTGTTTCAGTTCAAAATTGAAAACATTAAGCAGCACAGAATGAGTGATAGATAGTCCTAGACAAAATGCATTGCTATCATGATGAACCATTCACAGATACTGCATGCAATTCTTTGAATAATGGAGGGCAAGAAACCAAGTAGGCCCCATTTTATCTACTTAACCTCATATTGACAAGGCTATCATTTGAATATATACTTTAGCATTGCTTCATCCCAAGGCTTTGCTTGTTTTTCTGTACTGTAAACATGTAAGATAAAGCCCTACTTTGCCTTAAAGTGTTTTGAAAAGTTCATTCATCATTCAGTCTATATAAGAACAACTAAACAACAAGAGCGCCTTTCTTCAAAAGGACATGTGGTATCAGCAGCACTATATTGACATCTTGATAGAATTAGTGGCACTGGATTTACATATGAGGCTTGTTTCATATGTTCTCCCAAGTCCTCTGGGTTTGAGAGACTGAACAGTAAATTAAGAGCATGGTTTTAGCTGCCAAAAATGTTGGCCATTCTTTCAGGTATTGAGAGACAGATTATACAATTGATGTATTTGTGGTAACAAGTAGAGCTGGGCTATTAACTGATAATTCTGTTTGGCAGGTCTAAAAAAAAAATGGGAAAATCAGTGATGAAAAAAAACTTTCAGAATTTTTGGTGAATTCAGATTTTGTGCCTGTTTGAAAATGGGAATTTGAACTTGGGCCTCTCGTAATCCAGAGAAACAGCAGCATCACCACCACATCCTCATCCTCTTCCTGGCTGGCTTATGGATGGCCACAACTATTCCTGTCAAACTGGCAAATAGTTTTGGGTCAAATTAAACTGCATTTTTGTCAAATCTATTAATTCAAAACATTTTGTCCAGCTCTAGGCACAAGTTAGTACTTATGTGCAAATATCTGAGAGATCACCTCTTTGCCCATAACCAGCTGTCACCGTTCCAATCATATCTTTTATTGGACCAACTCCTGTTGTTGAGAGAGACAAGCTTTTGAGTTTACACAGACCTGAAAAAGAGTTTTGTGTGTAAATTCGAAAGCTTCTCTCTCACCAACAGAAGTTGGTCCAATAAAATGATATTACCACTTTGTCTCTCTCATCAAAGAGAGACTGACACAGCTACAACAACACTGCACACTGTTGAGATTAGCAGAGATGCTCATGCTAGAGCTCCCTTAATATAATCAAGAGGGAACTACTGACAGGGTGTTTTCTGTGAGGAATCCTTGATTCCTGGGATTGCTCCCCCTGGTTGACTCAACAGAGCTCATAATTGTTAACGCTCCAGGCATGCTACAAATCCCTCTCTCTTTCAGCCTGCTAAGGGGTGTGTGGACTAAAGGGGCTAGAATATATTTATGCTGTGACTCCTAGGGTATGGCCACACTTGGGAATGAAGACAGGTACATATGTGCGCACTGTTAGTGCGGCCATCCCATACTTGCACAGTGTATCCACATATGCTGTTCTGGGCATGGGCGCATAGAGTAAACAAGCATAGTCCTGCATCCATACTTGCTTTTACAGAATGCAACAAGAGCACTGAGAAATCAGGGGTGGTATCCCAGAGTCCTTTGCATTAAAGGAGGCAGTCAAGGAACTGCCTTGGTGCATGTTGCTGGTACTGTAAGCCGCCTTCACACATTTTTAGCAATGATAGCTCCCTCTCATCTTACCCTTTTTTCCAAACTGCTTTGGAGACATGGAACAAGTCCATGAGGATTTGTTTCTGCTGGTGCTACTGCTTGTGGGGCAAATATTTATATGGTCCAGTACCGGACACTGGGTGCATTTGCTCTAGATAATTTTGGGACTCTGAAGAGTGCTGACTTGGGGGGAGAATGAAAGTCCACTGGGGTCCTGTGGAGCAAATGTCTTGAATGCAGGGATTGCAACAGTATGCCCATGGGCGGACCACCACTTCTGGTCCCAGAGAACCAGCATGGTGTGGTGGGACTGCATCATCTTGGAAACCTGGGATGCTGACCAGTGATTGCAGAACTTCAGGATGAAGAAGCAGACCTTCCTTGAGTTGTGCGGGAAGTTTGCACCAACCTTCCTGCACCAGACCACTCAATTTCAGAAACCCACACCAGTACAGAAGCAGGTGGCCATCGCCGTTTGGAAGCTGACAACATCTGCCAGCTGTTGGTCAGCTGGAAACCAATTTGGGATTGGGAAGACTACCGTTGGGGCAGGGTTATACACGTGTGCGAGACATCACTTACTGTGATCTGCCAACAGGTGGCTGCCATCAGTGATATCCCTGAAATTATAGTGGGATTTCAGAGGATGGCATTTCTGAACCATGTGGGGGCCATTGATGGAAGCGGCGTGGGCTGAGGGATGTGCTGGCTACCACTTCCCGCAGCCCCCATTGGCTGGGGATGGCGAACCGCGGCCAGTGGGAGCTGCGATCGGCCGAACCTGCAGACGCCGCAGGTAAACAAACTGGCCCGGCCTGCCAGTGGCTTTCCCTGATGGGCCACATGCCAAAGGTTGCCGATCCCTGTGCTAACTGAAAGCACACAATTGTGGCGTAGACCCTTTGGCCACACTTCTGTGCTGAAGACATTGTTAATGCCCTGTAATGCCATCATTCATCCATGTTTCTGTTAATGTCAAATGCATTTGATTTATGGGCAGCACTTTAGCACTGTTAAGTCTTGTATGTTTTGTTTTTCTTGCTTTGTTTTGGGAGGGACTTGACACCTTCCCTCCTCACAATGTTACAAGACACCATTGTTCACAGCACTTAGGTACTATGCATGATTGCTCACATAACATGAGTACCGTGGTTGTCACTTGTGACTGCTTGAGAGAGGAGGGATGTGTGTCAAAGCACAGTGTCAGATGTATTCCATGTCATTTAACTTTTTGTTTCCTTTGTAGTGTGAGTTAAATCTTTTAACAAACCCATAAAGACTTTTCAGTTAACAACTTCTCAGTTTCTTATTTTGGTGCTTTTGAACAGTAACAGTTATTTCACAGCTTACTTCATTGATGGTAAATTCTTTATTTCTTCTTCTTGTCTGATTTTTGGGTGGGCTTTTGTTTGTTTGTTTTCAATACATAAGTAAACTTATGGCTGGGGGAGAAGGAAAGGGCTAGCGTGAGGGATATTTTTATTTGCATTTCAATGGTTCCAAACAAACACAGATATGTGCTGTGATTCATGCTACCTCATCGCAAATCTCTGTGAACTATCACCTTCCTCATATTTGGGAAACAAGGTGCACATGTACAAGTGAAACAAACATGAACATTTCTGTACAAACATTGATCTAACTTGATGCAAAAACACTTTTGTAACAGGAACAAATCAAACAAAAAAGCAAATTACCGGACATGTGGGTAAACGCTACTGCCTCTGGACATGTCTACAACCCTTTCCCCTCCCTTTGCCCCTGACAAGGGGGAATGCCTAAGGAATGTTGAGGTGTGTGTGTGGGAATGGGGATGTCTCCCATGTGGGTTTTGGCACGAAATACAGGCTGGGCTGCAGGGACAGGATTGGCCTCATTGTTGTGTCTTCCCCCTCCCCCACCCCTCCCCCCAGGGCTTTGGAGAGTTCCTTTGCAAGACCAGAGTAGTAGTATATTTTTTTCCCCTTGGAAGGCACCTAATTCCTCTCCCATAAAGCAGCTGTGGTTCTGAAGGCCACACTATTGCTACATTTTAGAATCCCAGGAATAAAGCTTTTACAACTGCCTTCTTTTAGACTGCTTCTGGAATTCATGAGGAAGAAGCTGAGATTAAAAATGGTAAGCTACCTGCATTACTTTTGATTCAAGTGTTCTTGTAATATTTACATGCATAAAGAGCCTGTTTGCAGTGGGTTTTGGTTCCTGCAGGGATAACAATGCAAGTCTTCTTTTTCTTTAAAAGGCTGGCCATCACTTGGAGCAGATAGCACTTTTGAAGGTACCAGAATGGAAAAGTGGTTTCCCAGTACTGTTCCCTCTACATATTGCTGAATGAAGGGGTTTGGTGAGCTATGAAGGAAGACCAAACAATTTTGCACTGCCACTAAACCTGCAGAACCATCTGGAATTTCTGCTATGCTGAAAGGTAGCTGAATTATGCTTACAGGGCTAGGTGTAATTTGAGAGGAAATTGATTTTATTCTAAACTAGAAGAGGAATTTCCCAGGAGGAGGAACAGAGAACCATAGAAATAGTCAAACCCCCCTCCCCACCCCAACCATCTCTTTATCACCATGAAGACCAACCCTTGTGTCCAGTGAACAGAAGAGACGGGGAAAGAGGGAGTCCCTGAATAAGTGTATCTTTCCCTGAACTTTTGACATAACATTTTAAGCAGTCACTTCTTCACTGCCAAGGGACACCACATTGTGTTTGTGCAACTTCCAGAGTGGATCCTTTACCCATTCCCACTTCTCCTGGCTTTTTCAGCGAGACCCAGCATGGGGTGAGGTCACACACCAGGGACTGGGAATGGTACAATATTATCAAGGAGGGTGAGGTCCACTCTAAAACTTACCAGCATTGGATTCTGGTTCTTGTCAGGGCTTGCAGTCCTTGGGCCGGGGGGGAGGACGGGAGGACTTCCTTAACTGAGTCTGTGGGAAAAAGGTGCAAAATGTGCTCCTCTTCCTCTGGGTCTCCTGGGGTTTCATCTGGGACTTCCTACAAGGTCCCTACTGAGTCCTTGCCTTTCCCCTCATTGGCATCCCATTGTACAATGAGGCAAGCAATGTTGAGGAGGAGGTTGAGAGTCATTTTCGGCTCTGTCCTCGCAGCCCTGGGGAATACCCAGTCCAGCTCATCATAGCAGGGGCAGGTGTTCAGTCCCCTCCCAGAGTGATTTATTGGAGTCCTTCACCCTCCAGTAGAGCAGCCTGAGACATTTCATGTGTTCCCAGCACTGGTATGTAGTCTGATGAATGACCACCCCCTCTAGCCTCGATGACATCTGTCAATAGAGGTAGATTTTTCTTCCACTCTGCACCAAGTCATGGAGGACTCTATGCTCTGCCCATACATTGAACAGCACCCAAGTGTGTTCCAAAAACCAGGTGGCAGCTGTAAGAACCAGTATCCTCTATGCTGTCAATAGAGTTCATGGGGGGTGAGGAGGAGAGAGAACTGAAAAGCGGTTGGCACTGGTCGCTACTACTGCTGGCAATGTGGGGTCACAGCCCTTTCTACCTTTTTGGGATAAGGGTCAGGCAGCAAAGAGAGCAATTCACTGTGGGGATGGCCCTGGAGGACTATCTATACCTGTGACCTGGTACGTGCCCCTTGCCCTCATCCACACTGCATTATAGAACATGTACAGTGCCATGCCATAGCAGTGACACATACATACCCACACCCCTCATTTGTGCTAGCTTTTGTGCACTTCCCTCTCTTTCAGGAATGTGCTTCAGGGGTTCAGATATGGCTGATTAGAAGGGTTATTGCATAACAATATGTACATAACTTTGCACAATCACAAGTATAAATGGGGCCTTAATGTACAGAATATGCACCCAGAACACTGGATGGTTGCCTATAGGTATATTTTAAAAATATGGACCCTTTAATAAATAAAATGCCTGGCTTATGTATGGAAATGTGCATGTAAATCAGGTGAATGTCAATATTTGTTTGTGCAGAATATGTGGCCCTGTTTAATCTGCAAGAAAAACCTTTCCAGAGAGAATCGGGTCTAGGAAGTTGTTATGAAGTAGAATGTTATCCTCTAATGGTGACAGTGGGGACTTTCCAGATTCCAAAGGATTGTTCTGCATTTTTCAACTGTCTTCTCTGTGTATGTTATAGGACCTCACTGGAGAAGAAAATGGTGAGAGAATACTATCTGGAAAATATTAGATGGTGTAATGCTGTTATGCTTGCTTCACTGGAATGTTGTACATATTCTGCATTCTTGGTTTGAGAGTTTAACAAGTATGTGGCTTAATTCATTAGCCAGACTAAATCAACTAATGTTACCCACGGTGGTTCATCTAAGTCTTCAAAATGTTTGCTCAGCTATGTACGAAGTCATTTTAACTACCCTGATATGTTGATTTTAAAGCAAAAGATGAGTGATTTGGTTTGGCACATGATGATCCCCTTCCCCTGCCTCAATATATTAGTTCTGCAACAATCTTCATTTCATGTATGGAATCTGATGGAACAAAATACTTAAGCATGTACTGAAGTCCCACTGAAGTTAAAGCTTAAGCATGTGCTCAAATGCTTTGCTGAACTGATGCCATGATCATTTTAATAATTTGCTCAGTCTAGAACTGCTACCATAGCTTGAATAAGAACTTTTTAGAATAACTAGCATGGTTACAGGGTGGGTGTGTATGTACAAGGCTAGATTGTTACTTCCAAATGTGTTCTCAGGCATTAGAGTGATGAGCTCCATAGAAATTATTAGAAATAATACACACTTCCTTTTAGAAATGACTTGTCTTTTAAACTAACTCTGAAACAGAATTTAGGATTTAGTTCTTCAAATGTTAGACTGCAACTGAAGCAATCTACTTACTGACACTGTGTCAGATTTACCCAAGTTCTGTACCAGCTTCTGCTGCTGTGATGCGTAGCCCACTGGGGACTTGTGATGTAAAGGGGATAACAACTGGTGACTGCAACTCCTAAAAATGGGTCGCACTAGCTGGGAAAGGGGATTAGGGAGTGAGAGCCTGTGGTATGGCCTAGTTCTACTTCTACTTCTCTGGTGTCACTAGTGAATCCTTTTGGCAGATGGGGGAGAGGAGGCTGGAGCCTTGAAGAAACAGCTGATTGTCCACTAGGAACTAGGCAGACTAATACATGTTCACACCACAGAATTTGCCATCATACATTGCACTAATTATCATCCTTGTTTGCAGTCAGTAAATAGGCCAAGGACCAAATGGAGATGGAAAGTATATTCTGTTTCTCTGATAGCAGTCTCATCCATTACTGTTGTACCTCTTTATGGTACATAACTTAGTTTTTGTGACTACCACAGAGCTAATTCTTTTCCCACCCTGTACCCGATGAATATTTGCAGGTATTCAGATATGATGTGCTGCATATATTAGGACACTTTTAACTGGGTGAGTCCCTCAAATAGAATTGCAGTAGAGGAAGCCTGTGGCTCTGTAGGGCGTAAGGAGCACTGACTCAGTTCTTTTCATGGGCAGCCTCCATTAACTGAGGCCCAATATGTCAGTGTCCCGGGGCTTGAAGCATTGACAAATTGTGACTTATACATTTTAAATTCTATACTTTAAATGTTGGTTTCAGCTTTTGTTATATTAATTTAGGCATTCATTCTTTCACTTTGAGGTTTGGGGCTCATTCCAACAAGAGATTAACTCCAGGATTTTGGCTGGAGCCAAAGCATATCCCACCCAAAAATGTAAGAATAAGATTTATTACATTGGATACTGGTAGAGCTATGTGAAAGTCAATAAATAGGCTCCTGTGCAGGAATTTTCTTTTGTCTGATCAATGCTGGTTCATAACCCCTTGAATTTTACTAGGGTGTGAACTATGAATTTCAGATATGAAATCAAATTCTTAAAATATTCAGAACATGGTTAGCTTTAAAACTTAACCCATGTCTCAAACATATCTTATGTTTAAATAGACCTAAAATCTCATAACTAATTGCATCATCATGGTGTTATGTGATTGCAATGTGAAACCATATATAAAGTTGAATGTTGCATCTTTTTATGAAGTGCCACAAATTGGTCTCTGTGTTCGTTATTTGGCCTACCTCCTTCCAAATTGGCATCAGGATTAGTTGAAAGACTTGGAAATCTTAGTGATGACTTTGACTAAATATGGTATCCTATGAGTTTTCAATATATCAGAATTGTGTGTTGCGGGTGAGTTCTAGTTTTGTTGCAAATATTTCGCACCGCACTGGTCACTAGTAATTGTAAGTAATTTTCCAAGCAATATATTAGATGTTATGTCAGCTTGTGGTTCTGCAGCTGTTAAAGGTTAAAAATACTATTTTACCTCCTAGAAAAAATTTTTTTTTTATGTATATTGTCACTGTTTACCTGATTTAAAACTTGTTGTATAGGTTAGGAAAAACATTGAAAATGAGACTTTGTAGTACATGATGAATAATTAGCAGCCAATTGGTAGTGTTCATTTCCTGATGGGTAATTAAAGCTACTGTAAAATACAGCATTTATTTCAGTAAACGATAGCATTTATTCCAGCCTGTGTATTTTTAACAACTCCAGCCATCCACTTTTGTGTGTAGAGGAAGACCAATTAACTTGAAAGACACAATTTAAAACCGTGAACAATATCAATAAAATTATTAAGTGCAATAGTGAGGTTGCTTAACCTCTTGCAAGCTAACATTTCCTTTAATTTATTATCTAATATTTAGTCTAATAAAGCACGTGTTTATCATAAATTATATGAACATCTGTTTTGAGCTGGGTGACCTTATAGGATGTTTCCTACAGCTTTGACTTATAATGTATGTTTTTAAGACTGCAAGGACAAACAAAGTGCATGGAAAATGTCCATGATGACAATGTAATTTATAAACATAATGCTGCATGAATAATGTGGAACAAACGTGCAATGATGGCACCGTAATGTCTTCCTGTAGGACATATTTAACAAATCACTGTGCATTCTATTGCCTTTGGTTGCATGCATCTTGATTGGAAATGTGCTGACATTGGAACTGGATGGCTCAGGGAGAGAGAATGAGATATGGTAGTGAGTGAAAGTCATCTTCGGAAGGTTGGTTGGTGGCTTATATGAAATGTCCTGGTGCTTTCTATCCAAGCCTTAATGAAGAATTTCACATAACCCAAACTAATATGATCAAGGCTGACGTTAGAGACTGAGTATCTCTCACCAACAGAAGTTGGTCCAGTAAAAGATATTACCCCAGCCACCTTGTCTCTCTAATATCCTGGGACTGGTACAGCTACAACTACACTGCATACATTAAAGAGACTGTCAAGTTAAAATAATGGTCTTCTTTATCCACATACTAATAACACTTGAGACTGTAATTGAAAGAAATGTCTAATTTGCATTGTCTCATTTACATGACTCCCCTGTTTACTATCTGTATTGTATTCAACTTGGATGATGAAAAGCAAAACTGTCATTTTTATCTTTGTTTATTAGTTCTACATTCTGGTTCCCATACATTAGCAGAGCAGAGCAATTTTTGGGTTTGCAGACACAAAGGGAAATGTTTTAAACTGATTCTCTGTAACTTTTTTTTCTTCTTCTTCTTCTTCTTTTAAAGGAAACATTTCTGTTGATGCTGAATTTTGTTTAGGTTTTTTTTTTAAATCGTGTTTTTACAAAACCCAAAATGAAGTACTAAAGTGTCCTTGTGGTATCTCTTTTTAATCAATATTCTTGCTGTAGTCTCTGCAAAAAGGTCAAGGATTTAATCAGCAGGGAAACCTTCATCAATTTTAATATTATTCTTCAGATGAAATTGCTTGGATTCAGACTGCTGTAGAAACAGAAGAATGTCTTGAGGGGGATGAATGCTGAATTTTCTGCTTTAGATTCAGCCAATAGTGCACTGAGGAGGTAGAGATGGAAAGATGGGTTCATGCTAAATTCTGTAAATTGGCCCATTGTTCTTTCCCAATTACCTTAGCTTGCCAAAAAATATACTGGGTCTACTATTGATTGAGATTGTAAGGGTTTCCTTATAAGTGGGGAATAGGTGCATTATGCCAGCAATTCTTAAAGAAACTATTGAGGCTAATGCTTAAGAAATCAATAATAGATGGTTGACAATCTACCCTAATGATTGTTATCCCATCTCCAGTTATGAGGAAGGTCATTGGGAAGTTTGTGGCTGGGAAACTAAGTTTTTTTGATTCTTCAGATTTCCCTGACTCCAGTCATTTTGAGTTGTAGGCCTGGCTACAGGGTAGAAATGGCACTAATTGTATTAACTGACTTACTCCTAGCAACGGATGAAGACCAAATGTCTTTGCTGATTTTTTTAAAATCTGTTAGCAACCATTGATACTGTTGATCATGAGATTTTGTTTACTCACTTACAGATCCTAGCAGGGGTCAGTGGAGTTGTTCCTGAGTGGCTCTATTCTTATTTATCTGAGAGAACCGAAAGGTTAGTTGTGGTCAGTTGTTCTTCTGTCCTAAGAGTTCTTTCTTGAAGGGTACCTTGGGGAGATTTGTTTTCTTGCCTCTTTCCCAGCATGTGCATGGAAGGCAAATGAGGAGACAAGGGCTGCCATGCATTCAGTATACTAATGACACTCAGCTTTACATTTCCTTCATGTGTGACCTGGCCAGAGCAGTGAAACTTACATGCATACATTTAGGATTTGGATTGGAGCTAGCCAGCTGCAATTTATTCTGAATAAGGCACAGATAACTTTGGTGGGAGCAACTGTAGGATAATTCTGTGGGAAGCAGCCAGATAGATTGACATACCTTGTATTTTGGCATTCAACACTGGAAAAGTGTGACCACTGCTGGTAACACAATTGTGTAATTAATGTGTCATCTGAGATCATGGGCTGCTCCTGGATGTCCAAGTAGTGACAGTGGCCCCCTTGGTTGTTATTTCCCCCCTTTTGCTTTCTTAAAAGGTTAGTCATGTTTACATCTTGTGTGGTCAATGCAAACATCTAGAGGCCAGCTACCACACAATAAATGTCATTGAACAGTTCCTGATCCTTTAAGATCTTCTCTGACACACAATGCCTGTTCTTTTGAAGATGAATGCAAAAGGGCAATGGAAAGGTGAAGTTATCAAAATGATGTGATGTTTTTGGAAACATCAAATGGGTTCAAAATATATGTAAAAGTAAAGCCTGTGCTGTTGCTGGTGTTTGGCTTGCATGAAGTAGTGAAGAAAGTCTTCTGTAGGAACACAAGAAAAGAAAAATTAATGCCAAGGCTGGCATAAAACTTATCATTTTTAAGCAAAATGTGCTGTCAGGGGGAAGAAACTATAGTCTTATTTCCAACTGCTGTAGAAAATTGTACTGGGGAATAAAAATGGTGGTGTGTGTGTATATACACACACATACAGAGAGAGCTGGTTGTGATAAAAGGATCAAAGATTCTAATACCTTATGGAATTTGAACCTGCAGCCTTCTCTATAACCCTGCTACTACCTGGATGAAATGCTACTATTGTCACCATTATGAGGGATCCCCACTGGGAAAGAGGAAGAGGAAGGAAGATGGGTCACAAATGCACATCCAAATCAAACTTCCTGAGATTTATCAATCATTGATTTCTCTAGGTAGCACACAATGCAGACCAAAATAGCAATAAGAATGTTCTCCTAAATAAGGCAATGACATTGGCATTCTCTGTTTTCTGCCCTAGCCCATGTGCATGGTCCTGTTTCTCTCTCTTTTGCTGTAGTCCTCCTGCTTCCATGCCTTCTCATGTTTCATTTAAATCCCTCCCCCCATGCAGGTAATCCTGGGCAACAACAAGAAACCCTCTGGGTTTCAACCCTGCATAGTCAATCATGTATTCTGGTTGGTCCACATATTCCTAGGAGTATTCTCATGGGCCTACATGTCTTAGCAATAAAAGAAAGGCCTTATTGCTCTGTAGTGGGCAGGTACTAGTTACTTTCATAGGCATAATAAATGCTTGACCACCATCTTTCTCATGCTGTTTGTCTTAATGCTGCATTTCCTATTCTGTAAAAGCCTTCATATCATCCTCTGAAGATGATGCAACAGCATATTGTGAGGCAATGAAGTATATGGTATCCCCTGACTTTTCATGTCTAGATATGGAGAATAAAATTTAATGCTAAAAAGACAGAACTAGAGTACAAATGCAGACCACTTCAAATATGATCTAGTACTGTGTCACTAGTCTGGGGAGTAGTAGGAGATCAATGGGGAACTTGGGCATGAACAGACTGGGATTTCTCTGGCATTGTCTGAATGACATTAGGCTAAGACAGCAAAGTAGAAGGAGCCACCATGGGAGCCTCACTCTGTGCCAAAGTGTAACTCTATCTAATTACACTAATGAAAGTGATAGTCTTTTATGTACAACTTTGCCCCATAATACTGCCAATGCCAGTGAGACGTTGGGATACTTGCCACAGACCATGAATATCAGTCATGCAAGCTAGAATGGACACTGATTATTTTAACCTGTCCCCCTACGTTTAAAAAAACAAAACAAAACCTTCACAGCTACAATAGAATTCATTCGTCTTGCCTTACATAGAGTGAGACATTATTTTCATGTAATTTATTCAAAGAAGGGCTGAAAATTTCTATCCAACCTCATTTAAGTCATTTTTCAGTCAATGAGTTAATTATCTATTAAGAATCAGGTATAATATGGACTGTACAGAAAATCAAATGGAAGCAGCAAAGGGTGTTAACAAGAGCAACTCCAGATCGAAAAGGCAAATCTATCATATTAGCGCATTCAGGCAATAATTTCTTGTTCATTGATGGTCACGTTTTAGCATCATTGACTTACATTTTCTTACAGTAAAGCATGAACCACTTTCACCATATTTCCCTAATAAACTCCTCCACATAAATTTCAGACTCAGATCCTCAGTGAGTATAAATCAGCATAGCTCCTGAAGTCATGTTGAAGCTATACTGGTTTACAACAGTTGAAGATCTGACTTGTGGTCTTTGCTTTCCTCTTCTTTCCAGATTGTATGTATTTTAGTATGTTACTACTGGAGACTATATTTTTGCAGTTTCTAATCTTACTGGTCTGCCACTTTTTGTCCAAAATGCCTCTCATCAACTCTTCTTGTTGCAGTTTTGATCAGTCTTCATTCCAGTACTGTCTAGCTTTTTCTCACTGGGCATATATAATATCTGGAGACAGGAGAATGGATCCCTCTCTTCTCTGTAATTAGGCTGTAATTTATATATGGTAATGTTAAATCCAGTCACAATAAATACAAATTCTCCAGTATAAATTTTCCTGATGTTTGTCTTCTTTTTTTGACATCTTGATCAATCTACTCCTATAGGTTATTTCTGTGAATGAAGTTAAATGAAACACTGTATACAATAGTTGATCTCAATGGAATTCTCTTCTAAACTTCTGAATGTGTTTGTTTTGAGTCCCTAGAATGTGCAGGCACATTACCAAAGGAACTAAAGACCATCCTTTTCTGAAGTGCTTATAATCTGTTCCTTTAGTAAATAATGTGCTTATTGGTTCTGGTCATTGTAAATGTATACAATTCATCAACCAAGCTGCAGAAGTGGTTTAGGTTTTTTAAGGTAAATATTTAAAAAATTGTGTTGCTCCTTTACCCCTTGAAATATATTAATAATGTATAGCTACAGTGTATTCACAATCTGTTTAAGTAGCAACAATTTATTTACTGTGTTTATGGGGAAAAAGGATATCAACATATCTGATGTTAAATGGTCACAAGAATACAAATATAAAGCTTAATAATATGCCTAAAAATCAATGGACCAAATTCTTATCTCACACCCATCTAAGTCTAAATGAATGCATTGAAACAAACAGAGTTCCTTCAGGTTTCCCTCAGCATAACTGAGAAAAGTATTTGACTTCACATCTAAACAAAACAAGTCAAATATTTTACCTACATTGAATTGTACCAGAAAAAAAATAATCTCTGAACAAATAAATTTGCATGTTTAGAGTTTCTCTGGTCATCATGTACATTTTAGGAGCTATATGTAAGGAAAAGGGGCCCACTGTGGGAAGCTTGTGAACACTTAAGGAGCAGAGTCTGGCTCCTGTACAATTTAGGAGCTGAACTGCAGGAGAAAGCAGCTGTTATGTGGAACTCCTAAGCCCTCTGGGAATTGTACTGTGCATTGCAACCATGTTCAGGAAATTAATTGAGCTTCACTTGAGGAAATATAGAAAAATGCATTGTTGTGAAAAAAGAAGGTGAAATGGTAGGCAGACAAGCTGAGGAGCTGGAAAATGGCCATATTTGTGGATTTACGCAGACCAAATATATGCGTGCCATCTAGACCGAATGGTAAATTGTACACCATTTGCATGTCTGCATCAATCACATTGTCCAAGGGCCTGAGCACAAATGTAAAACTTTAACAGAAAGCCCTGTTGTTTTAATGTTAATACTTTGAAATGAACTGTAACTTTATTGTTACTGAAATCTATATGTAACCATTGTTTAGGGTGTTGTGGAGGCTTTGCCAGTTGCATGTTATGCCAGTGTGTATATATGTTGCCCTTAACGTTTGTATTGGGTGGAAGTTTAATGATGATGTTGCCCATGCAGAAGCTGTATGTTTTCTTTCATTCTTAATGTGATTTGTGCAGAACTTACTTTTCTTGAGGAGAGCGTGTAGGTGAAAGATGTAGGGAAACCTTTGGTTCTAGAACTTGTGGTGTTTCTGGAAGATGTCAGCTGTTCTCATATCTTCATATGGAGAGGCATTGGATAGATCAGGGGTAGGCAACCTATGGCACGCGTGCCGAAGGCGGCATGCGAGCTGATTTTCAGTGGCACTCTCACTGCCTGGGTCCTGGCCACCGGTCCAGGAGGCTCTGCATTTTAATTTAATTTTAAATGAAGCTTCTTAAACATTTAAAAAACCTTATTTACTTTACATACAACAATAGTTTAGTTATATATTATAGACTTATAGAAAGAGACCTTCTAAAAACGTTAAAATGTATTACTGGCACGCGAAACCTTAAATCAGAGTGAATAAATGAAGACTCGGCACACCACTTCTGAAAGGTTGCTGACCCCTGGGATAGATGGATAAATGGTAGATCTGCTGATGTAGACTCATATAAAGCAAATGCTATAAACTTTTTGCAGTAAGGAATGCTTTTTGTTAAATAGTTGTGCCAAGTGCATAGAGTCCAGGTCGTCTGGGCACTACCATAATACATGTGGAATAATCCAACACTCCACGGTAATTTCATGAGAGATAATCCATCCAAATTTTCAAATTTGGAAATTGCTCCCCAGTCTTCATGTGGCAAAATCCTAAAGTAGAGGAATGAGACTGGGAGTAGCTGTACATATTTTGTGAGTGTGCATCCAGACATCTCCTCGATTTAATAAGAGGACTCACTGGTTTTTATATTTTGTTAAATAATTCAACCCTCCACTACATCTTTAACCTATATGGAGTTGGAAACAATTTTGTTATTCCATAATATATGTACTCACTTGGGTGACATGATAAAGGGTCATGAGCCATATAATAAAGGCCCCACATTGGTAATTCAAGTTATCCCTGTTTCAGTGAAGGTGATAGTTTTGTTAATTGTAATTTTTGATGCTATAGTATTCTAAATAATTTATGGATTATCAAAGCCAGCTTGGAAAAAACAGTCAAAACCCGAAACCGCTGAAATCAATGGCAAAGCTCTCATTGACTTCAATGGAGCCAAAATTTCCTTCCCTATATTACATTTACCTCTAATCTCTCTTCCATTGCTTTACAAACATTAAATGTTTAAACATCACAGGATGCCAATGAAGAGGAGATGACTTAGAAACACCATGATATGTGTCTTGTTTAAACTGGAATTTGAGTTATTCTGATCCCAACATTCTCAACTGCAGAAATCCAATTAACTTACTTGTCTGTACCTGGTTCTGCTCCTGTGGACTATTGCAGCGTATTACAAGTTGTTGAATTTGTATAAACAAGCTTTAAAAAAAAAAAAAAAAAAAAAGAACCAAAGAGAGCCTCCAAAATATGGAACAAGCCATTGTATTCCACCCTTTCAAACACCTTGCTCAGGACCTATGCTTCTTGTAGTACAAATGGAACATCTGCTGCTCTTAATTTTGATCTCTCCAGGCAAAACTGGGATAATTTGAAGAGATGACAGCTGTCCAAGAATATTCGGGAAGTCGGGAAGTTTAGGCTTGAAATTAGGCGAAGGTTTCTAACCATCAGAGGAGTGAAATTCTGGAACAGCCTACCGAGGGAAACAGTGGGGGCGAAAGTCCTCTCCGGCTTTAAGATTAAGCTTGATAAGGTTGGGGGGGGAATGGTTTGAGAGGATACCTTGATTTACTCAATAGGTCAATTATGTGCCACCACTGGTAATTAGTACCGATGGTCAATGTTGGGATATTGAAAGTCTTTTTCCTGGGTGTCTGGCTGGAGAGTCTTGCCCGCATGCTCGGGGTTCAGCTCATCGCCATATTTGGGGTCGGGAAGGAATTTTCCTCCATGGTAGACCGGCAGAGGCCCTGGAGGTTTTTCGCCTTCCTCTGCAGCATGGGGCAGGGGTCGCTTGCTGGAGGATTATCTGCTACTTGAAGTCTTTAAATCAAGATTTGGGGACTTCAACAGCTGAGTCAAGGGTGAGAATTATTTCAGGAGTGGGTGGGTCAGCTTTTGTGGCCTGCATCATGCGGGAGGTCAGACTAGATGATCATAATGGTCCCTTCTGATCTTAAGTTCTATGACTCTATGATTCTATGATCTGAAACAATTTCTATTCAACAATGTTTAAAAAACCTTTTGTGTGCTATTTTACATACATTTGAGCTTTACTAGAGTAAACATTCAGGGAAAGTGAACTGTAGGACTGCATGCTTGGGTAGTTACGTAATGGTACTTCAAATGTATATTTTATTGTAAAATTCACAATTTATGCTGTCTTCAAGTTATCCAGATTATCAGATAACAGCTTAGTAAAACAAGAAGTGTGTGGTTTTTCATCCCTTCCCCCAAACTAAATGTGATGTTCTACTCAGGACACCCAGAGCATAAGGCACCAGGTTACCTCTCTGCCTCAACAAGGGAAAACTTTGCTGGGGCTTAAACTATGTGTCAGATCTCTGCCACATCCATCTGTCTGCCTCACCAGCAAACTACTCGAGACTCTGCCACTTTGTTACCTGCAAGGCCAGGTTAAATCAGTGAAACCCAGTTCCTGAGTTTCCCAGATACTTATCTTTTCAGTGTCTAGTCCCTCTCATGGGACACTCACAAAAATTAAGTCCACTGCCTCCAAAGAGATAATACACATGCCAGCCTATTAGGTTAGCTGAGGACTCTCTCTTTTCTTCAATATAAAAGCACTAAAATGGTTTATAGTAAAACTAAGAATAAGTTTATTAATAAAGAACAGAAATTGAAGTGATACAAAACAAAATAACAGAAACAGAAAATAGTTGTAAACAAAATGAAATAAAACATGCTTCTTAGTGCAAAAACTAAATTCTAGCAAGGTATGGCTTTGCCTAAACAGCTTTCTCACTTACAACATCTCCAGGCTGTCCTGGGAAGATGATCAAATGCTCACAGAATCAGAGGGTGATTACCTAAGTGATGGAGAACTAAAATGTCTTTTTTCTCCCCTTGTATTTTCCAAAGTATATTGTCTGTGTCTCAAGAACCAGGAAGATGTCCTGGGGGGGTGCAGACTCTGTCCCCTGGTATGCTTGTTAAACTGTTTCCTCAGCCACTTGTTAACTTGATTACATTGTTTACCTTGCATGTAAATGTACATTCATTATCCTCTGCCTGTAACACTGGTCTACAATTTTTGAGAAGTCATCTGCTTCAGAGATAAAATGTGATATTTATTATGTATTTTGATGTGCTGAATTCAAATATGACAATTAAAACAACTGATTGGCTACTGTTTCTAAGATTTTTAAGTTTTTACATTTTATGTCTATGTATATTGTGTAGATAGTAGAGTTTTAATCATAAGTTGTAAACCTAGGTCTTTTCACGTGTTTATGGTTGCTTTACATGATAATATTTCACCTGTCCTGTTTATGTAACACTTTAAAAATCAGCAAAAGGGTTATATAAATAAAATTTATTATGAAACAAAAGGCAAAAAACTATTATGTACATAGTTTAGTCCTATTCAGTGTCTACTCGGCGCTTCTTGGCTTGTCTCTTGTATTCATTAAATGGAGCATCTCTTGTCACTGTCCAGCAATAGTCTGCAAGCATTGATGGGCTCCATTTGCCCTGATAGCGTTTCTCCATTGTTGCAATGTCCTGGTGAAATCGCTCGCCGTGCTCGTCGCTCACTGCTCCGCAGTTCGGTGGAAAAAAATCTAGATGAGAGTGCAAAAAATGTATCTTTAGTGACATGTTGCAACCAAGGCTTTTGTATGCCTTGAGGAGGTTTTCCACCAACAACCTGTAGTTGTGTGCCTTGTTGTTTCCGAGAAAATTTATTGCCACTAACTGGAAGGCTTTCCATGCCGTCTTTTCCTTGCCACGCAGTGCATGGTCAAATGCATCATCTCGAAGAAGTTCACGAATCTGAGGACCAACAAAGACACCTTCCTTTATCTTAGCTTCACTTAACCTTGGAAATTTTCCACGGAGGTACTTGAAAGCTGCTTGTGTTTTGTCAATGGCCTTGACAAAGTTCTTCATCAGACCCAGCTTGATGTGTAAGGGTGGTAACAAAATCTTCCTTGATTCAACAAGTGGTGGATGCTGAACACTTTTCCTCCCAGGCTCCAATGACTGTCGGAGTGGCCAATCTTTCTTGATGTAGTGGGAATCTCTTGCACGACTATCCCATTCGCAGAGAAAACAGCAGTACTTTGTGTATCCAGCCTGCAGACCAAGCAAGAGAGCAACAACCTTCAAATCGCCACAAAGCTGCCACTGATGTTGGTCATAGTTTATGCACCTCAAAAGTTGTTTCATGTTGTCATAGGTTTCCTTCATATGGACTGCATGACCAACTGGAATTGATGGCAAAACATTGCCATTATGCAGTAAAACAGCTTTAAGACTCGTCTTCGATGAATCAATGAACAGTCTCCACTCATCTGGATCGTGAACGATGTTGAGGGCTGCCATCACACCATCGATACTGTTGCAGGCTAGAAGATCACCTTCCATGAAGAAAAATGGGACAAGATCCTTTTGACGGTCACGGAACATGGAAACCCTAACATCACCTGCCAGGAGATTCCACTGCTGTAGTCTGGAGCCCAACAGCTCTGCCTTACTCTTGGGTAGTTCCAAATCCCTGACAAGGTCATTCAGTTCACCTTGTGTTATGAGGTGTGGTTCAGAGGAGGAGGATGGGAGAAAATGTGGGTCCTGTGACATTGATGGTTCAGGACCAGAAGTTTCATCCTCTTCCTCGTCTGACTCAAGTGAGAATGATTCTGGTGCATCAGGAACCGGCAGTCCTTCTCCGTGGGGTACTGGGCGTATAGCTGATGGAATGTTTGGATAATGCACAGTCCACTTTTTCTTCTTTGACACACCTTTCCCAACTGGAGGCACCATGCAGAAGTAACAATTGCTGGTATGATCTGTTGGCTCTCTCCAAATCATTGGCACTGCAAAAGGCATAGATTTCCTTTTCCTGTTCAACCACTGGCGAAGATTTGTTGCACAAGTGTTGCAGCATATGTGTGGGGCCCACCTCTTGTCCTGATCTCCAATTTTGCAGCCAAAATAAAGGTGATAGGCTTTCTTAACCATAGTGGTTATACTGCGCTTTTGTGATGCAAAAGTCACTTCACCACAAACATAGCAGAAGTTATCTGCACTGTTCACACAAGTACGAGGCATCTCTGCTCACTTTGGCTAAACAGAAATGTGTCCCTTTGCAAAATCAAACACTGACAAATAAGAGAGCACGACACTGTATGTTTTCTAGAGCTGATATAGGGCAATTTGTTCAGCAGAGTGATGTAAGCTTCGTTATGATTGCATTATCCATGACTTCTAGGAATAACATGATGCAATTCATATCCTGTATGACGCAATACCAGCTTCAGATTGCATCATTCATTGTTTTGCCTAAAAAGCAAGTACTGTCCAAACCCAGTCATAGATTTATTCATAGATCCAGTCAAAGATGTATTTTAGTCATTTCTGGTTTAAATTGAGATCCCTTCCCTTTATAACTCACTTATCCTCCGCCATTCCCAAGTCAAGGGTCGTATATACTGACCCAATAGCATATCTTGAAAACTAGAGCCAATCAACAATTTTAAGCATCATTTTCGTTCTCAGTGACCCAGAATTAGTAACGTTTGACTACTTTTATTTCAGAAGCATTTTGGCTGTAGAGCAGGAATTAAGCTAGTCAGACAGGTAAATCCACATTCCTTTATCAAGGTTTATGGACACATAATCTGTGAGTAGCACTCTAATTATAAGAACAAGATCAACCATTCATTTTGAGCAAAGTGATGAGAGAATTATTGGTAATTAGAAAAAAAAGGGAACACCCAGGATGTGGAGGAAGGATCCCCCAAATCACCTTCTTTATAAACCAGCTGTAGAACTATGCATATTATGTCAGAATATTACTCTTAAAATTCTTTCTTTAACCTGTGATGTGATGTCCCAGATTTGGATGATTTAAAAGCTTGGATGAATAAAAGTATTAAAAGCATTTGGAGATGTTTCACAAAGGTCCATTTAAACCTTTTCTTAACATTATGCGGTAATTGACCTTGACTATCTTAGATAATTTATGAAAACCATGAATAAGAGGCTTTTATAGTCATGAGTATAACATCTTTAGCCATTGCCAATTATGTTGGTTACAAATTTGAGAGAATCTCTATTCTTGGTTACTGCTCTTTCTGCAGATTTGATAAATCATTAATATCCAATCTCAGTTCCTGATGATTCTAAGTTTAAATTGAAATGAATAGTGCAGCAAGAAATGAACGGTGCCGAGCAGGATGGTGTCTGATAGTAAGTACTTCTTGTCAGTCCACTAGAGAAGGTAGATTACAATTTTTATAGGTCAAAATTTTACGAGTTTTATTGGACTCTTGCCAAACTCTTCAATAAAAGATTACTGCCTAATGTGAAATGTTGGAAGAGTAGCCTGGATGGCAGAATGCAGATTGTATGGGTCTGTAACACATTTTACTACCTTTTTGCAGCGACTACTGTTTTCTCAAATAGTCTGAGCCAAAGTATTAAACAGATGCCACTGATTATAATCTGACTTGATCTTGGAGATTTGATAAAGATTGTGATGAGAGTGAACAGCCCTACTGCATGCTACAACCTCATGGCCAAATGTTTATATCCTGTGCAAAGCCCAAATGGACAAGCTTTGTGGGGGATGGAATCCTCCTTTAATTGAGAGGTGGGAAAAAGAATAGCCATGTAGCTCCTGCAAGCTCTGGATTTTAGCCCTGGCCTGCCACATGCCAGTCTCAAGGGTTTTCACCTTGGACATGCACAGTTCATAGACCCATGGGCTATGCCACATACAGCTGACCGGAGGATGATAATTCAGTTTTGTGAAAACTTTTTGAGGCTTAAAAATTTGGTCTTCACTGGAATGAAAATAACCTTTCAAACTTTTTTCATGAAAAGAGAATTGTGGGTGTAGACCAGGTTCTGTGCTTGGCCAGGGATGTGGGAGAGTTGAGTTCAAGTCACTGCTTCGCCTGATTCAGAGCAGTTTTTCATTCTAATCACTCTAGGTCTCCCACATCCCAGTCCTTCACCATCAGGCTACAAAGTCTGTCTTTCGCGCCCATCCACCCAGACAAAAAACCTTCCCAATACAAGTTTTGAGGCAACTAATATTGTTGATTTCAACAACTGTAATGCCTCATGTTATGTTGTACCCCATATTCTTCATAGAAATATGATATGAATATGACATAACTCAGGGATTGGCAACCTCTGGCACGTGGCTCACCAGGGTAAGCACCCTGGCGAGCTGGGCCAGTTTGTTTACCTGCTGCGTCCACGTGTTCAGCCGATCGCGGCTGCCACTGGCCGCGGTTCGCTGCTCCAGGCCAATGGGGGCGGCAGAAAGCGGCGGCCAGCACATCCCGCAGCCCGCGCCGCTTTCCACAGCCCCCATTGGCCTGGGACGGCGAACCGCGGCCAGTGGGAGCCGCGATCGGCTGAACATGCGGACGCGGCAGGTAAACAAACTGGCCTGGCCCGCCAGGGTGCTTACCCTGGAGGGCCATGGGCCAGAGGTTGCCAATCCCTGACATAACTGATATGTACTTTATGCAAGATGACTCAAGTAAGGTATCATTAGAAAGGTTATGATTTACTGAATGTGTTTATCCAATTTGTATGCATGTATCATTTCTGTATCTGAATCTGGGAATATTGACCATGTCTCTGTATTTCAAATGTGCTATGTTGAATGAGGCCAAACAATGTGTGTGGCTTATGAAGAAATACACACAAGCATAAGGATTACCCCAGGAACACTGTGCAATACAAACCTCTCAGAGATAGCTCTACACAATGGGAACTGTTTGACCCAGGTCACAGCAAAAAAGCTTTCCAGCAAGTGGGGGGAAGATATAAAAGAGGGACAATGACATCATGGGGGGACCTCACTCTCCCTACAACAACACACCTGAAATCACCTGAGGGACAAAGACTGAACTGTGGGAAGTGATGGTACAAGGCTGGAAGGATTTTTAGCCTGTGTAAGAGAACCTGGGAAAGGCAAGGCAACTTGTGCCTTAAGAATCTGCCAGCCTGTTTATCACTCAGGGTGAGAATTTTCTAATTTGCATCCTAACTATCTAGTGTGTTAAGCTAAGTTCGTGGCTTTTGTTTATTTACTAAGGTAATCTGCTTTGTTCTGTTTGTTATCCCTTTAACCACTTAAAATAAACTTATTAATAAACTTATTTAATAAACATATTAATAAACTTATTTTGTTAAACCCAGTTTATGTAATTTCTAACGGGGGGGGAGCACGAAGTCGTGCACATCTCTCTTCACATTGAGGAGGGAGGGTGGATTTTTATGAGCTTGCACTATGCAGATTTTTCTTTACAGTGCAAGACAGTATTATTTTGGGCTTATCTCCCAAAAGGGGTGTGCATGTGAGTGCTGGGGTAGTCCTCTCACACAGAGCTGACTTCAGTCTGTGTCTGCAGCGGGGTGTGGAGCCTAATTCAGCAAAGCAGGGAGAGGGAACCCAGGCTAGTCGAGCAGGAGAGGCTCAGTGAAATCCCAGTACATCAGGTGGCATCCCAGAAGAAGGGTCTAATCGATCACACCTCATTTATCCTAAAACTCCCACTTCTCCCCACCCCCATGCTGAGCTACTTGGGAGAGAACCACCACAAAGCAGTCTTCCACGTTATTCATGGAATGAAGGATGTACAGTCCCCATCACCACTACATAGCCTATCCCTGAACACCAGTAATGAACAAAATAAGAAATTAGTTTTCTTTTTTTGTGGGTTTTTTTTGTAGTGATAACACCAGGCTTATATTAAAAGCATAGCTAATAAAAATGGGATATCCGCTTTACAGGAAATCTCAATCACTTTCATTTCAAAATGGAACCATGTCAAACCAGATTTTGAAATATCCTATGAAATGAACAGTTCCTACTGTTTCAAATGTAATGGGAAAATGTACAGTACCCAGAGTTCTATGTAGTGTGAGACCCAGGAGAAAGAGGATGGAGAAGGGAAGGGATAAAAACCTATTTTTCTGATCCTGCAAACCTTGCTACCAGGCAGTGATCCCACTGTAAGTAATCTCACACTGCTACACTGAAGCCTGTCTATAGGATTGAGTCCAGAATGCTTAAACAACCAGGGAGAAGTCAATAGCAGAATTCCTGCTGACTTCAGTGGAGTCAGGATTTTGACCCACAGTTATGATACACAAGCTGTACTGCTTCCACTATGTGGCTCCCCTTTATAATGAAAGGGAAGGTATCATCTGGTGCCATTTAGAATATAATAGGTGCCATTTCAGAAGTTCAGAATCAAGCTTACTGTTGTTTTTGAGGTGCTGTTTTAAAATCTGTTCTTTGTATTTGATTATTTTACATGTATTATAATAGATGCTAGATGGATGCCGTGCAATTTGTTGACTAGACTTCTCTATATATACATTTCTGCTTCCAGCCTTCCAGAAACCTGGTTTTATTTAGTGAAATCCATACTGTAATTGCCATTGGCTCACAAATACCTTTTGTGTGTTTTCCATTAAGCTGAAATAAATTCTTTCTACTCTTGAAGATTTTAGTATTTTTTTCAGGCTTCATAGTTTACTTATTAGCTTTGCCTCACTAACCCTGAAGCTATCAAGAATAGTGGGCATACAGCCAACATTGGATAATATGCTGTTAGCATCCTCCTCATAATACATGTATAAAGAATTTATGTAATTAAATGATACACACAATACTATGCTTAAATAACATTACATTTTGGACAAAGAAAACCCACCAAGAAGCTGAAATATTGTCCTTTCATCTTGTTGCGTCTAGTTAATGCGGCACATAATATGGAATCTCATTCACTACCTCCTGTAAGACACAGTTTTGTATAGATGGACTAATTAAGGAAATAGAATCAGCCTTGTAAAAGAAAACAAATGGACAAAGGGTTAAAGTGGTTAAGGCTCTGGCCTTGCTTAGGCCTGGTCTACACTACGATTTTAGGTCGAATTTAGCAGCGTTACCTCGATTTAAGCCTGGACCCGTCCACACGACGAAGCCCTTTTTTCCGACTTTAAGGGCTCTTTAAATCGGTTTCTTTAAACCACCTCCGACGACGGGATTAGCGCTGAAATCGGTTTTGCCATTTCGAATTTGGGTTAGTGTGGCCGCAATTCGATGGTATTGGCCTCCGGGAACTATCCCACAGTGCACCGTTGTGACCGCTCTGGACATCAATCTGAACTCGGATGCACTGGCCAGGTAGACAGGAAAAGCCCCGCGAACGTTTGAATTTCATTTCCTGTTTGCCCAGCGTGGAGAGCACAGGTGACCACGCAGAGCTCATCAGCACAGGTAACCATGATGGAGTCCCAGGATCGCAGAAGAGCTCCAGCATGGACCGAACGGGAGGTACGGGATCTGATCGCCATATGGGGAGACGAATCCGTGCTAGCGGAACTCCGTAGCAGTAAAAGAAATGCAAAAACATTTGAAAAAGTCTCAAAGGGCATGAAGGACAGAGGCCATAACAGGGATGCACAGCAGTGCCGCGTGAAAATTAAGGAGCTAAGGCAAGCCTACCAGAAAACCAGAGAGGCAAACGGAAGGTCCGGGGCACAGCCGCAGACATGCCGCTTCTACGCCGAGCTGCATGCCATGCTAGGGGGTGCAGCCACCACTATCCCAACCCTGTGCTATGACTCCGTCAATGGAGACTCACGCAACACAGAAGCGGGTTCTGGGGACGAGGAAGACGATGATGATGAACAGACGGGAGATGGCTCACAGCAAGGAGGCAGAGAAACCGTTTTCCCCAACAGCCAGGATCTGTTTATCACCCTGGACCTGGAGCCAGTAAACCCCGAACCCACCGAATCCCAAAGCGTGCTCGCAGACCCCGGAGAAGGGACCTCTGGTGAGTGTACCTTTGTAAATATTACACATGGTTTAAAAGCAAGCGTGTTTAATGATTAATTTGCCCTGGCATTCACGGCCAGGACAGCTACTGGAAAAGTCTGTTAACGTGTATGGGGATGGAGCGGAAATCCTCCAGGGACATCTCCAGAAAGCTCTCCTGGATGTACTCCCAAAGCCTTTGCAAAAGGTTTCTGGGGAGGGCTGCCTTATTCCGTCCGCCATGGTAGGACACTTTACCACGCCAGGCCAGTAGCACGTAGTCTGGAATCATTGCATAGCAAAGCATGGCAGCGTATGGTCCCGGTGTTTGCTGGCATTCAGACAACATCCATTCCTTATCTCTCTGTGTTATCCTCAGGAGAGTGATATCATTCATGGTCACCTGGTTGAAATAGGGTGCTTTTATTAAGGGGACATTCAGAGT
>QXTE01000063.1:6881512-6906643 GCA_003942145.1 Platysternon megacephalum
GGGGGGGAGGTTCATCAAGGAGAAACAAACAGAACTTTCACACCGTAGCCTGGCCAGTCATGAAACTGGTTTTCAAAGCTTCTCTGATGCGCACCGCACCCTGCTGTACTCTTCTAATCGCCCTGGTGTCTGGCTGCGCGTAATTAGCGGCCAGGCGATTTGCCTCAGCCCCCACCCCGCCATAAACATCTCCCCCTTACTCTCTCAGATATTGTGGAGTGCACAGCAAGCAGTAATAACAATGGGAATATTGGTTTCGCTAAGGTCTAACCGAGTCAGTAAACTGCGCCAGCGCGCTTTTAAACGTCCAAATGCACATTCTACCACCATTCTGCACTTGCTCAGCCTGTAGTTGAACAGGTCCTGACTACTGTCCAGGCTGCCGGTGTATGGCTTCATGAGCCACGGCATTAAGGGGTAGGCTCGGTCCCCAAGGATAACTATAGGCATTTCAACATCCCCAACGGTTATTTTCTGGTCTGGGAAGAAAGTCCCTTCCTGCAGCTTTTGAAACAGACCAGAGTTCCTGAAGACACGAGCGTCATGTACCTTTCCTGGCCATCCCACGTTGATGTTGGTGAAACGTCCCTTGTGATCCACTAGTGCTTGCAGCAGCATTGAAAAGTACCCCTTTCGGTTTATGTACTCGCTGGCTTGGTGCTCCGGTGCCAAGATAGGGATATGGGTTCCATCTATCGCCCCACCACAGTTAGGGAATCCCATTGCAGCAAAGCCATCCACTATGACCTGCACATTTCCCAGAGTCACTACCCTTGATATCAGCAGGTCTTTGATTGCGTGGGCTACTTGAA
Source organism: Platysternon megacephalum (assembly GCA_003942145.1). Classification (NCBI taxonomy): domain Eukaryota; kingdom Metazoa; phylum Chordata; order Testudines; family Platysternidae; genus Platysternon; species Platysternon megacephalum. Next base: position 6,882,325 of record QXTE01000063.1, read on the forward strand.
TCACAGCAGCCCCCACAGTAGATTTGCCCACTCCAAATTGATGTCCGACTGACCGGTAGCTGTCTGGCGTTGCAAGCTTCCACAGGGCTATGGCCACTCGCTTCTCAACTGTGAGGGCTGCTCTCATCTTGGTATTCTGGCGCTTCAGGGCAGGGGAAAGCAAGTCACAAAGTTCCATGAAAGTGCCCTTACGCATGCGAAAGTTTTGCAGCCACTGGGAATCGTCCCACACCTGCAACACTATGCGGTCCCACCAGTCTGTGCTTGTTTCCCGGGCCCAGAATCGGCGTTCCACAGCATGAACCTGCCCCATTACCACCATGATTTTTACATTGCTGGGGCCCGTACTTTGTGAGAAGTCTATGTCTATTTCTCGTCACCGCGCTGCTGTTGCCTCTGCACTGCTGTTGCCTCCTCCTCCTGGTTTTGCTTTGCCAGGTTCCGGCTCTGCATATACTGCAGGATAATGCGCGTGGTGGTCATAGTGCTCATAATTGCTGCGGCGATCTGAGCGGGCTCCATGATCCCAGTGCTATGGCGTCTGGGCAGAAAAAAGGCGCGAAACGATTGTCTGCTGTTGCTTTCACGGAGGGAGGCAGGGAGGGAGGGAGGGGGGGCCTGACGACATGTACCCAGAATCACCCGCGACCCTGTTTTTGCCCCATCAGGCATTGGGATCTCAACCCAGAATTCCAATGGGCGGCGGAGACTGCGGGAACTGTGGGATAGCTACCCACAGTGCAACGCTCCAGAAGTCGACGCTAGCCTCGGTACTGTGGACGAAGTCCGCCGACTTAATGCACTTAGAGCATTTTGTGTGGGGACACACACAATCGACTGTATAAAAACGATTTCTATAAAACCGACTTCTATAAATTCGACCTAATTTCGTAGTGTAGACATACCCTTACACTAAAGGGAAAAGTCGATCTAAGCTATGCAATTTGAGTTGTCGGAATAGGGTAACTCAAATCGACGTAGCTTAGATCTACTTACCGCGGGGTCCACACTACACGATGTTGACAGGAGACGCTCCTCTTCTCGATCAGGTGGAGTACAGGCATCGATGGGAGAGCAATCAGCAGTCGATTTAGCAGGTCTTCACTAGACCTGCTAAAACGACTGCCGATGCATTGATTGCCACAGTGTAGATCCTCCGGTAATTGTAGATGAGCCCTCAGAACTGGGTGTCTGGAGATATAGGTTTTCTGCTCCCAGTTCTGCTACTGTCTTTTTGTAGTCATGGGATACTCAGAGACCCTGATTCAGCAACGACCTTAAGTATGTCCTTAAGTCTAAATGAATGAAAATCATTGGGACTTAAACACATGTTATGTTCTCTGCTGAATCAGGACCTTAATATCTAGGTGCCTCTGTTTCATCATAAGTAATATTGAGATTAAGATATTTACCAACCAACATGGGGATGTTGAGGCTCACTAGTATTTGAAAAGTGTTTTGTGATCTTTGTATGGAAAATGGATGTAGAAATGTAAAATGCTATTTTTATTAACAAAAAGTATTTTCCTTGCTATGTCTGAAGTCTTCAGTATCCTGTATTTTCCCTAACATTTAAAAATATTTCAGCTCAGGCTTGGAGTGTTTTCCCAGGTCATTTATCCCCCAGTACCTAAACATTAACTATTGTTATTTTTTGTGCGGGGCGGGGGGTAAACTGTTGCTTTAGAAAAGCGGTGAACTGATTACTTCCCCTCTGGAAATCATAAATAACTTTTTGCTTGTTCATATAATACTAGCAAATGTACAGTTTAAGGTATCTAGTTGCAGATTAATTCTGTTGATGATGACATCCATCCAAACAGAATTGATTTCACAGTGTCCTATGTCATATTGCATCTTCCACACTTTTACATGCTCAATGGCAATTTATAATTTGTCATCTATTGTGCGTGCATTTGTCTTCTGCAGTACATAAACAATACATCAGCCTTGTAACACTAGGGTATGTGTGATCTCTCAAGTAGTAATGAATATTAAATCTTGTACTGCAATATGAACTGTACAATCCTATAGATGCACATGACATTTGACAAATCATCTTTGCTCAGACAGGTTTGGCAGAAGAAAAGATTATGAATCAGGAACAATTATGTTTGAGGCTTGCAACTTGCTGCTTCCTTTCAAATATTTGATTAAATATGTATTGTCCATTTCAATAAATATGTCTTCAGTGCCCTTGGAGGCTCTCTTCAAACTGATCATTCAAGACACCTTATATATCTGAAGTTTTCCATTTTAAAATTCCTTTATTTTGTTTAAAGCCTTATATGTGCAGTGATAGCTTTCCCCCATCCTCTTGCAAAGTCAGCAATGCCAAATATTAACCTGCAATCACTTAAATTCAAGGGAAAATCCTATTTTATATGAATTCTTAAGGCTGATTTATATCACTTTATCAAAAGTGACATAGTTCATTCAATAAATGAATGGCTATTACAGAGCACATGCATTTGCGATTAAAAGTGACAGATAGGGCAGCATATATAATTGAATATTGACTTTGTGTGATTGCAAGACAGATGTGCAGAAGGATTTTAAAATTGTCTATTATTAATAATAGGATTTCTGTTGCCCATGGCAGAGCCACAGGAAAGGAGGAGGCAGGGAAGGTCAATGTGACATTGATAGTTATATATCGACAGCTGTTGATATATAATGCAACATGATGATGTGATTAAATGAACATCTTTGGTTTAGAAACCTTGTGCAGGATTTGAGGGGGGGGGGCAGGAATGATTAGAGCCTCCACTCTTCTGCTATAAGAATATATGTGTGTGACATGTTTTACAGTCACAAACAAAACCTACAAAAAGATGGCAGAACGCGCCTACACTAGTAAAAGTTCAAATGAAACAATTCAGGGAGAAATGTATAATCCAAGGAAGGACCTCCAGACCACTTAAGCCCAGAGGTGCAACTGGAATGGAGGTCCTTACATGTGGGCCCTTTGTGCTCACTTGCATGACTTCCACCTTAAAAGAATACATTTTCTATTTAGCGCAGGGGGAAAAGACCCTCAATCAGTGAGAAATAGTGATTGGATTTTTTTAAAGATATTGTAGTATCCTCCAATGTCAGGTACATATCCATGAACTAGTGTGTGTATCTCCTTCAGAAAAAGAAGTTAAACAATGTTTTGGGTTGAACTAAAACTTTTCAGAATTTTTGGTGATTTGAAAACATTAGATTTTTTTTATTTCTGGTAAAACAAAATGTTTTATTTTAGGTTTGGGTATTTCTTACCTTTTGAAAAGCAAAGGAAATGAAGGGGGTATATTCACAAAAAGGAGGAGGAGGTGGTGATGCCTCTGCTCACCCTTTGACTCCACGGGCTAGGGGCACTCACTTGAGATAGGTGAAACCCAGGTTCAAATCTCCACTCTGGAGCATGGATTTTAACCCAGCATCTCCCCCTTCCCAGGTGAGTGACCTAGCCAGTGGGCTATTCTGTGGTGGATCTCTCTGTCTTTTCTGCTGAAGCTGTTCCACATTGTGTAAAATATTTGAGTAGTCTCTGAGCCACAGAGCATGAGTGTGACTCTATATCCCAGTAGTTAAAACCCTGGTTCCAGTGCCTGCTCCAAATGACTCATTTTAAATGTATGTATACAAAGTGGATCAGCTTGAATTGGAGAGATGGAGAGGCCAACTCCAGAATACCCTGTGGGTCAGGGTCCCCTGGGAGGGGGCAGATCTGCTTCACAGTGTGGGCCTATAGAGCTATAAGATGTTGACCTCTAGAAAATAAAGGTAAACAACACATGTGAGTAATCTTTCTTCAATTGTAAACTCTCTAGGACTGGAACTATTTTTTGTTGGTTCTGTTTGTTTTGACCAGCATAATGGGGTCCTGGTCCATGATTGGGGGACCTAAGCCCTAATTCTGCAATCTGAATAATAAAGATACACTTGAAAAGTATGCAGCCTGTTTTGGGTGAATCCAATAAGTCCTGCCTGAAAATCTGTGTGCAGCTCTCAGGTTTCTGGGCCGCCTTGACCAATTCTACTTACTGTGGGCAGGGGAATGGAAATATCCTTTGAGACTGAGAAAAGTGAAAGGCTTTGCAATTTCATTTGTAATATTTTTCTGTTTTTCCTCAGAACAATTTATTTTGGTGGCGGTGATATTAGGTTGGCCATGATGAATTTTCACATGGGACAAATGTGGACATGTACATCTCAGGAATGTCACCATCTTCTGAAGTCAGAGAACATTTGTTTAACACAACTAGCAATATGTAGCCCTGGAACAAATTTCAATCTCTCTAAAAAAAAAAATCATACAAATTGATACTTATGCTGCTCTATTGCCCACCTTATCAGCTAACATAATCTTCTAGTGAACAACGAAGCAAGGAATTAATTAACTTTTTTAGCAAATGTGAAACTGTCAACCAATATACAGTCATTGTCATCACTTAAAGACCATACATTCTCAGAATCAGTTAGTGACCTTTCCCCTTAGTCACTGGAAATAGTTATTTTAACTCTCAAAGTAACTTGCCACTCTTCTTGTCTTGATTTTTTGTTAGGCTGCCAGATGTCAAAGGTGGAGAAAAGTGAACTGTACAGTTTTCTGTGACAAAAATTAAACTTTCCCTTTTACTTGCTAATAGTAGGCATAATACCCTGATAAGAATAAAAAAATAACAGAGGCCTATTGTAACGGGTTGGATCACAGAAACCCCCTTGGGAGCTGCCAACTGATGTGCAAAGGCTACCTCTGTTCCTGTCTTCCCTGCCAGCTCAGTGGCTCCAGCACCCTGTCTTGCTGAAGCCAGATACACCAGTCTGCTCCAGCACAGACTCAGGGTCTGAATTACCTGCCCCAAAGCTGCAGGTTTACCTGAAAACAGCTCACACAAGTGTGCTTGTCTTTAGCACTCAGACACCCAACTCCCAGTGGGGTCTAAACCCAAATAAATCCGTTTTACCCTGTATAAAGCTTACAGTGCTCCAACTTAAAGCTTATACAGGGTAAACTCATAAATTGTTCGCCCTCTCTAACACTGATAGAGAGATAGGCACAGCTGTTTGCTCCCCCAGGTATTAATACATACTCTGAGTTAATTAATAAGTAGAATAAGTAGTGATTCCAAGTAGTAAGAGACAGAACAAAGTAAGTTACCCAGCAAAATAAAATAAAATGCGCAAATCTATGTCTAATCAAACTGAATACAGATAATCTCACCCTCAGAGATGCTTCAGTAAGTTTTTTCTCAGACTGGACACCTTCCAGGCCTGGGTACAATTCTTTCCCCTGGTACAGCTCTTGTTCCAGCTCAGGTGGTAGCTAGGGATTCTTCATGATGGCTCCTCTCCCTCTCTCTTCTCTTCCACCCATTTATATATCTTTTGCATAAGGTGGGAATCCTTTGTCCCTCTGGGTTCCCCCACCCCTCACTGGAAAAGCACCAGGTTAAAGATGGATTCCAGTTCAGGTGACATGATCACATGTCACTGCAAGACTTCATTACTCACTTGCCAGCACACACATATACAGGAAGACTCACAGGTAAATACAGCCATCTGCAGACAATGGCTCTGGTTAATGGGAGTCATCAAGATTCCAAACCACCATTAATGGCCCACACTTTGCATAATTACAATAGGCCCTCAGAGTTATATTTTATATTTCTAGTTTTAGATACAAGAGTGGTACATTTATACAAATAGGATGATCACTCAGTAGATTATAAGCTTTGTAATGATACCTTACAAGAGACCTTTTGCATGAAGCATATTCCAGTTACATTATATTCACTTATTATCATGTTTTTATAAAACCATATAGACTGCACAACATCACACCTATAACTACCAAGCAGATCGACTTCATATACTAAACTCTCAAGCTCTCCACTCCAGAAGTTCTATTTCTCACAGTCCTGATGAAGCAATAGGAAGAGGGAGAACTAAAATGGGCTGCATTGGAAGGCTCAGTAGGGATGCCTGGAATGGCACCCGTTGCCATGAAATATCTGTAATCAGAGTTCAAGGCCTCAATGTAGGCTGCATAAGCCCCGATGATGCACCGGGGACATAGTGGGGACTTCCCCTTCCCACTCTCATTCATGCTGCAACTCTGCAGGCTTTAGGAGTTATAGTGCTTCCTGCTTGTTTGTGAACCAGGATGTTCCCTCTTCACGGCTTGGCCCTCCAGCCAGGTCACTATAGTTTTCTCCTTATGGGGGATAGAAGTCTTACTGGACTGATTCTTCCTGGCAGTGCTCCAACTTAAAGCTATGCCACTTTCTCAGTGGCAGATAGGGGAAACTGGGACCACCTACTACCCTGAGCTCCATCCTCAATCAGTGCTTGCCTATCAAGCTGAACTCTTCCTCAGGTGTGGCCTATCAGGTTACTTTACCCCTTCTGAGCCACATTAACCCTTTCTGGGCTAGTGTGGGGTGGACACCCTATCACACAGTTCCAGAAATTAGGGGGGGGAAATAACCAGCAAGAAGCTCCAAACAAGCTATGATAATCAATCTAGCGTACAAAAAGAGAAAAAAAGTAACTGGGAATGAGGGCATCAGTAGTTTATATTGTCAGTGTGGAGGAGAGTTCTCAAGAACAACTTGGCATGGACCCCATCTAAAAATAGACTGGGCATGCAGCACAGCTTTAGTTGGAGTGGCTCTCCTCGGCTCCTTAGCAAAACTTTTTGGTAGTCCTCCAAGAATGAGACAAACATTCACATAAAAAAGAATCTGACACATCAGAAAAGGGCAGACAAATAAACAGTGACAAGTTTTTAAAGTGCTTGTACACAAATGCTAGAAGTCTAAATAATAAGATGGGTGAACGAGAGTGCCTCATATTAAAGGAGGATATTGATATAATAGACATCACAGAAACCTGGTGGAGTGGGAACAATCAATGGGACACAATCATTCCAAGGTACAAAATGTATCGGAAGGACAGAACAGGTCGTGCGTCGGGGGGGAGGGAGGGTGGCACTATATGTGAAAGAAAATGTAGAATCAAATGAAGTAAAAATCTTAAATGAATCCACATGTTCCATAGAATCTCTATGGATAGTAATTCCATGTTCTAATAAGAATATAACAGTAGGGATCTATTGTTGACCACCTGATCAGGACAGTGATAGTGACGATGAAATGCTAAGGGAGATTAGAGAGGCTATCCAAATAAAGAACTCAATAATAGTGGGGGATTTCAATTATCCCCATATTGACTGGGTACATGTCACCTCAGGACAAAATGCAGAGACAAAATTTCTCGATACTTTACATGACTGCTTCTTGGAGCAGCTGGTACAGGAACCCACAAGGCGAGAGGCAATTCTTGATTTAGTCCTGAGTGGAGTGCAGGATCTGGTCCAAGAGGTAACTATAACAGGACCGCTTGGAAATAGTGACCATAATATAATAACATTTAACATTCCTGTGGTGGGAAGAACACCTCAACAGCCCAACACTGTGGCATTTAATTTCAGAAACGGGAACTATGCAAAAATGAGGAGGTTAGTTAAACAGAAATTAAAAGGTACAGTAACTAGAGTGAAATCCCTGCAAGCTGCATGAATACTTTTCAAAGACACCATAATAGAGGCCCAACTTAAATGTATACCCCAAATTAAAAAACACAGCAAAAGAACTTAAAAAGAGCCACCGTGGCTTACCAACCATGTAAAAGAAGCAGTGAGAGATAAAAAGGCATCTTTTAAAAAGTGGAAGTCAAATCCTAGTGAGGTAAATAGAAAGGAGCATAAACACTGCCAATTTAAGTGTAAAAATGTAATATGAAAAGCCAAAAAGGAGTTTGAAGAACAGCTAGCCAAAAACTCAAAAGGTAATAACAAAATGTTTTACATCACAAGCAGGAAGCCTGCTAAACAACCAGTCAGGCCCCTGGACGATCGAGATACAAATGGAGCACTTAAAGACGATAAAGTAATTGCAGAGAAACTAAATGAATTCTTTCCTTCAGTCTTCATGGCTGAGGATGTTAGGGAGATTTCCAAACCTGAGACATCCTTTGTAGGTGACAAATCTGAGGAATTGTCACAGATTGAAGTGTCACTAGAGGAGGTTTTGGAATTAATTGATAAACTTAACAGTAACAAGTCACCGGGACCAGATGGCATTCACCCAAGAGTTCTGAAAGAACTCAAATGTGAAATTGCGGAACTATTAACTATGGTTTGTAACCTGTCCTTTAAATCAGCTTCTGTACCCAATGACTGGAAGATAGCTAATGTAACGCCAATATTTAAAAAGGGCTCTAGAGGTGATCCCGGCAATTACAGACTGGTAAGTCTAACGTCAGTACCGGACAAATTAGTTGAAACAATAGTAAAGAATAAAATTGTCAGACACATAGAAGAACATAAATTGTTGGGCAAAAGTCAACATGGTTTCTGTAAAGGGAAATCATGTCTGACTAATCTATTAGAGTTCTTTGATGGGGTCAATAAACATGTGGACATGGGGGATCCAATGGACATAGTGTACTTAGATTTTCAGAAAGCCTTTGACAAGGTCCCTCACCAAAGGCTCTTACGTAAATTAAGTTGTCATTGGATAAGAGGGAAGATCCTTTCATGGATTGAGAACTGGTTAAAAGACAGGGAACAAAGGGTAGGAATAAATGGTAAATTTTCAGAATGGAGAGGGGTAACTAGCGGTGTTCCCCAAGGGTCAGTCCTAGGACCAGTCCTATTCAACTTATTCATAAATGATCTGGAGAAAGGAGTAAACAGTGAGGTGGCAAAGTTTGCAGATGATACTAAACTGCTCAAGATAGTTAAGACCAAAGCAGACTGTGAAGAACTTCAAAAAGATCTCACAAAACTAAGTGATTGGGCAACAAAATGGCAAATGAAATTTAATGTGGATAAATGTAAAGTAATGCACATTGGAAAAAATAACCCCAACTATACATACAACATGATGGGGGCTAATTTAGCTACAACGANCTTGTATAAATCCGTGGTACGCCCACATCTTGAATACTGCCTACAGATGTGGTCTCCTCATCTCAAAAAAGATATACTGGCACTAGAAAAGGTTCAGAGAAGGGCAACTGAAATGATTAGGGGTTTGGAACGGGTCCCATATGAGGAGACATTAAAGAGGCTAGGACTTTTCGGCTTGGAAAAGAGGAGACTAAGGGGAGATATGATAGAAGTATATAAAATCATGAGTGGTGTGGAGAAAGTGAATAAGGAAAAGTTATTTACTTGTTCCCATAATATAAGAACTAGGGGCCACCAAATGAAATTAATGGGCAGCGGGTTTAAAATAAATAAAAGGACGTTCTTCACACAGCACACAGTCAACCTGTGGAACTCCTTGCCTGAGGAGGTTGTGAAGGCTAGGACTATAACAGGGTTTAAAAGAGAACTAGATAAATTCATGGAGGTTAAGTCCATTAATGGCTATTAGCCAGGATGGGTAAGGAATGGTGTCCCTAGCCTCTGTTTGTCAGAGGGTGGAGATGGATGGCAGGAGAGAGATTACTTGATCATTAACTGTTAGGTTCACTCCCTCTGGGACACCTGGCATTGGTCACTGTCGATAGACAGGATACTGGGCTGGATGGACCTTTGGTCTGACCCAGTATGGCCATTTTTATGTTCTTATGTTCTTATATTAAATATAAAGAAGATTGCAAACCACTGCAACAAGTTCGAATGTAACTTAGATTGCTACCCTCCCAATCTCAATAAAGCCATTAGCTGGAATTTAGGATGAGGGAGCATTTTGAAGGCATAACTGGGAGAAACTTCTCTGAAACAGGATAAGTGTTAGTAGGTATTCAGTTCCAAGCTGGTGTTCAAATCTGTTGCATTATTAATTTCATATTTCTGGTGATTTTCTGATGGTATTACTTGACCATAATAATTTGTACAGTCAGACTGTAGCCATACTGTTTGCCATGATCTCTTTGCTTATGCTTGAGAGAGAGAGTAGAGGATTGTCCAGAAAAGATACTTGGACAAGCATTAATGGTAGTTGCGATGTTTTTACAGGTTGAATCCTGAAGCTCAGTTGAAAACCATAGTGGAAGACCTCTGGGAAGGGAACTTGGATGGAAACTTCCTCCCGCTGCATCTAGAAACTGAAGCTGCCAGTGTACAGCCAAGCTACAGCCTTTCCCTGATTTTGTATTGCCCTGAATTAAGGTATAGTACAGGATCTCAATCTATTCCTCTTATGAAAGGAATTTGCTTACATTTGGTTGTCCACATGTAATAGGATGGCCCGCTGCTTTAAGAGCCAGGGTACCTCGAGCAAGCCATTCCTTTCCAATTATCAGACCCAGCTGGGAAGGGGTCTGCTGATCCCTATAAAGGGCGAGGAAGCAAGGGAGAAAGATTGGGCTCCTGAAGTAAGCCTTGAAGCAGGAGGATGGAAGGGAAATGTGTGTCTATGGCCATGTCTACACTATAAAGTTGCATCAACCTAAATTATGTTGGCATACAGCCCACTGCAGTTATTACATTGCTTGAGCATATGCGCATACTATGCTCCTTGTGTCAGCAGTGCACATCTTCACCCGGAGCACTTGTAGCAGTGCACTCTGGGTAGGTATCCAACTGTGCAACTCACTTACATCCAGTGCAGGGTGTTTTGGGAAGTCTTTGCAATGCCTCCTGGGGCTGAAATGAGTCGCAAGGCTGAGCTCAGTCTGGATCACCCTGATACTGAACATTGGACTGTAACCTATAGAACTAATTCTGAAAGAACTCTTTGCAGCTCTAAAACTCACCATTTCTACTATGAAACTGACTTAATAATTTTATTCACATATAATGATCTTTTAACCGATACTCTCTCTTTTCTTTTTTAATAAATCTTAATTTAGTTAATCAGAATTGGCTGTAAATGTTTATTTGGGTAAGATCTGAAATATCCATTGACCTGGTGGGTAAAGTGCCCGATCCCTTGGGATTGGTATAACTTTTTATATCATGAACAAAATTTTCAGTAATCCTCAACATATTTGATTTGGCTGTCTGGGTGGGAGCCCAAGGCTGGATTGTTTTAAGGGAACTGTATTTTTAGCTTTTGGGTAACCAGTGAGGCATAGTAGAAGCTGTTTTGTTTCTGGATTGCTGAATCTAATTATTAGAAATAACCTCCTGTTTCGGGGATCGTCTGTCCCATTCTTTGCAGTTTGCCCTGATTAAGCAATCTCAGTATGCCTCCTAGGATCCCAGCCACACCAGGGATGCATTCCTGACATCAATGTGAGCTGATCAGGGAAGGTGCATGATGCACAGAGCTTTAAGAGCACAAGGCTGTTCAGAAAACTGAAAGCAGGGACTTTTTCCCAACTGGCAGATTACCAGTTGGAATGTTGAAATGCCAATAGTGATCCTGGGAGAACCAGCCTACCCCTTGCTCCCATGGCTCATGAAGCCATACACCAACCACCTTGACTGCACCAAGGAGTGTTTCAACTACAGGCTCAGCAGGTGCAGAATTACAGTTGAATGTGCCTTTGGTTGTTTGAAGAGTCACTGGCGTCATGTATTTATGAGGTTGGACCTCAGTGAAAAAATATCCCAATGGTTATATGCCTTCTGTATCCTGCATAATACCTGTGAAGCAAAGAGGGAAAAGTTTCTGCCGGGGTGGGGGCTAAAGGTTGAGCCAGATACAAGGGCTATGAGAAGAGCTCAACATAGAGCTATACGGCTCAGGGAGGCTTTGAAAGACCATTTTAATAGTGAGCCAGAGCAGTGTGTGTTGATGTCATGTGCTCTACATGGCCTTACTATTTTGGAGCCCAGTATAAGTCTCGGTGTGTGTAGGAATATAACCTTGCCAATGCACCTATTAATACTGTCTGTGAACGATGTTATGCATTCTGTGACAAAATGGAGTAACAGGAAATTGGTGGTGTTATGAACTAATAAAGATGAATTTTGTTCCACAAAATATAATTTTATTCTGTAACATGAATTAGATTAATAAAAAACTTTTAGAACTTAATTTATTAAGGGAACAGAATTTAGTGAAGGGGAAAGAGCAGTCATTTCCACTTCAGGTACACATACGCCAACCATCTTTCACAATTCAGTGTATGTGAAGTTATGATTGTCTTTAATATTCCCTGGGATGGAGTGATGGGGTAGTGCAGCAACCTCTGATACTATGTGGAATGTTGGGAGGGGATGTAGGGAGATCCCAATATTGAGTTCTCTATGGACTTCAGAGGGAAGCAAGCATGGTATTCTTGAATCTGCAAATCTATCAGAGTCTGCAGCATCTCTGTTTGCTGCCTGGGAAGCCCCATTATGTCCTGGTGGATCTCCCTCTCCTTTTCCTTCTTTATACTCCCAGGCTTTTCTCCTCTCCACTCTTTCCTTCTCCATGCTGTCTGCAAGGGTCATCCTCCAGGACGTTGTCTTGTTCTCTGATGCAGCACTGTCTTGCAGTATCTCCTGGAACATGTTAACCCGAGTCGTCTTCTTTCTCCTCCTTATCTGGCTTGGGCATTCCACAGGTGTGGAGGAGGAGATCCTGAAGGCCACAGTAGCAGCAGCTGCAGATACAACACACAGAGGTACCGTTGTCGGTGTATTCCTGACAGAAATTTAAGATTAGGATATTGAACTCACCCCTGTTGCTCCCAAGGAGCACTATATTCTCACTTTTCCTTAGGATTCATACAGCACGGTGCCAATCACAGCACCAGCCATGGTGAGTATGGCTTCAGTAGGTGGGAAGGGGGTTAGGGAAATGAGGGTGGAAAAGCTTCCATATATGTGTATATTTGTATGGGGCAATGGAACAGAATACCGGCATCATTTTCCACAGGCTGATCTCTCACTCCTGAGACTAACAGAGGCAGAGAGAGCACAGCTACTCCAGGTGTCCTGATGCTGCCCGGGCCTATATGCTGCTAGCCTATATATGCCATGGTGCCTGCTGAAGTAATCAATGAATGGCGGGGGGAAGTGTCCTACCACTGCGGAAGAAATAAGGCAGCCCTCAACAGAAACCTTCGGCAGAGGATTGTAGACTACCTCCATGAAAGTTTCCTCAGGCTCTCTATGGAGGATTTACTGGACATCCTGCTACATGTAAATAAACTGCTCAGCATGGCCCCCTCTGCCTAACTCTAGAAAGGAAAGAAAAGCAGATAGCAACTCTGCCTCTCTTGGTTGCTTCATTACCTCTTCTAGCACAAGTGAAAAAGAGTAAATCAACAGATGTTTCCTGCTACTTTGGGGGTTCCATGCCTGTAATTTCAAAGCAAACAGCATACTTACTAGAGGTTTCTTCCCCTGCATCAGGCTTGCCCTGGCTGGACTGTGGTGGAGTCAAAAACATGTCCTGTCTTGCTGGCAGCTGGATCCCCCTGGTCGCCTGTCCCCCATATCCCGCCTCTTCTTTGTCAAACCTCCTCCTTGCTGTTCATAGTGGGGGCTGGTGACTCAGGCTCCTTTGATGTATCACCGGGGCTCTTGCAAGTGGTGGGGTCTCCACCGAGGATGGCATGAAGCTTTGTAAAAGATGCAGGTCTGTGGCTCTGCACCTGATCAATTGTTGGCCTCCCTGGCCTTCTGGTATGCCTGCTGCAGCTCCTTGGCTTCCATGTGGCACTGTTGCTGGTCCCTCTTGTTGCCCTGCTTGGAGCATGCAGGAGAAATCTGCTTGTAGATGTCCAATTTTTCCAGAGGGATTGGAGCTGTGCCTACACAGCCTCTTCTCCCCACAGGCCCAGGAGATCCAACACTTCCTGTGTACTCCAGGTAGGAGTGCATCTGCAGTGTGTAACCAGCATGGTCAGCTGGGCAGTTGCACACAACAATGGAGAGCTGCTAGGTGTGCTTGCCAACCAGGAAAAATAATTTCAAAAATTCACTGGGCTTTAAAGGGGAGGGGCAGCTTCCTGTATACCCTGACTCTGGGCAGCGGAGTTCACAATGGTGACCAGAGGGGGCAGTGTGGGACATTGTGGGTCAGCTGCTGGACGCCAGTAACACTCGACATAAATAATGCAGTGTCTACACTGACATTGCATCAAACCTAATTGCATTGACTCTGACTCAATGCTGGTTGGGGAGGTGGTGTTATTAAGTCAGCATAACGGGGCAGTTATGTCAGTAAGAGTGAAATATAAGCATAGACACATCTACAGTTAGGTCAATGTAAGCTGCCTTCTGTCAACCTAACCGTGTAGTGTAGGCCAGGCCTATGTGTGTCCTTGTTTCAGCACTGTGAGAGGCAGAGGGAAAAATCTTTTGAGAGCTGTATCCCAGGCCGTAAAGAGGAACTGCTTTTGTTTTGTCTGAGTTTTATGTTGAAGAATAAAATTGAGCATAGCAGAACGTCCTTTCTGGGAAGGTTGGGAAATCTAGCCAGAGTGAGGGAAAACTGAGAGAATGATAGCCTGATGCCAGACCAGGTAAGGTGGTGCTGCTATATATTTTTAAGAGCAGGATAAACCACATCTTACCTTGCCTCCATGTTGCGGCTTGGTTTTTATTTAAAAAAAAAAATAGGGACTGTGTGTGTGCATATGTGTGTTTAAACTGGTGTGAGTTGTAGGTGTACCAATAGCCACTGGAGTCAGAAAACTCTCCCGCTCTCTCCCACGGCTCTTTGTACACATGACAAAACTAGAGATAAGAGACAGCATATCTTCCCAAGTCTGAACATCACTTGCATGCTAAGAAAAAAGAACTTGGAAGACTTTAACAAGGCCACTGATGACAACTGTTATAACAGTATATTCAATATTGTTGCATATTTTTTTTCTGATTATTTCACTAGCTCACATGACATTTGTATCTCATGTAATGTGACCCTTCAGATTGCTGGGGTGAAAAGGGTAGTTTTATGTTTTATACAGCTTTCCTGCAAACTTCCAACCTTGAGGAAAACAATAGTTGTGGCAGGTGGCTTTTATCAAGCAGTTCTATTTCAGTCTAGTGCAATTCAGTTACATATAAAACTGAATTGTGTTATCTTAAACCAGTGTCACACTGTTCAGTGCATACCTTTACAGTGCCTGCGTAATGGGATCCAGTCTCTGCATCCCTGCACTGTCAGGATTAGCTCTGAATTTATTTATGTTTGGTCACGCTCTTGATATCCAGATGGCTATATAGCTTCCTATGCACATCAAGGAAAATATGTTGTTAAACCAAAGCAAAGTTCATAGGTTCAGACCTAGAAAACTGAAACTGATTGTGTTAAAAGCCTGGAATAAAATCTCAATGCTTGCCCTGTGCACTTTCAGTAAGGAAAATGTTTGAAATTCGTCAGTTTGGATTCTATTTGACAAGTTGTTTTTTTAATGTCTAACTTGCTATAAATATAAATATTACAACTTTTAGTCAACATTCAAAGAGCAATTCATTTACTAAGGAAGGAATGATTATTGCATTTTTATTCATGTGCTATGAGTTAAAATTAAGCTCAAGGCATCACACAAAATATCAATAGAAGGTGATATAAAACTAACCAACATATTATACTGAGCATTGTTGCCCTTGAGGGAAATGAAAATAGAACATGAAAATAAATGAAATTGGTGAAAAACCCATAACTTGTTTTACTTTGCCCCCCAAAAGTTGTATAAAGTCAATATATAATTTTAGTAATATCTAGGTAAATGTTATGTTGGTTGTAAAGATTACATTTTAAACAAGTTTTTACTATTTTAAATACAAAAAGGTAGTTTACTTCATAAAGTAAATTAAGATTTCCATTTTATGCAAAATAAGGACATTTTCAAATAGGATTCTATTGCAAAAATAATTAACCCTCTGGTTACTGGGAATGCATCCTCTCCATTCACATTAATTCCACTGTCAAGCAGCATAAAATGTTCCCAGCAACCAGAAGGTGGAATGAGTTATAAATGTATAAAAGTCAATGAGAGTTGCAAGGCTAAAACCCCAGGCACTACTTTGAAAATTTAGGAGGTGGAGTAAAAAAAAAATTTAATATATATGTGTGAAGCAGTGTATTGCTATCAGGAGAGCATAGTTGGAATAGTGCAGTAGAAAAATGAACATTCTACATTACTCTTGATCTGTGCTGTGATACCAATGCGGGGACACAAAAATCAGATGCACCTCAGGGTAAATTTGATAGGGACCTTAGAAATAGAAAGATTGCCTTGATCATATTTCATGCACATGCACACACCCCTGCCTCGTAATGGCTTGCAGGTACAAAATACCAAGCTGAATATTTTCAGGGGCCAGATAACTCAGTCTGTGTGTGAAGGAAAAACTACTGTGACTCATCCATTGTAAATGCATTGGGAACTGCTGTGTTAGCACACTACACCTTTATGAAACTGCACTGTTTTGTCCTATCTATAGAATAATTATTGCAGAAGTTTCACCTTGATGTTCAGCAATTTATTTTTTATAGATTGTATCAATATTTTGTCATGTGACGGGTGTGTGTGTTGTGACCACATATTTTATATTTATATGCAATAGGTACAGTAAGGCATCCCTATTCAGGAAATCACTTAAATATGTATTTAACTTTAATTACACGTTTCTAAGTTATTTCCCAAATCTAAGCCTGAGTCTAATCCAATGCCAATAGAAATCAATGGGAAGCTTTTGTTTTGGTTTGGTTTTGTTTTTTTGCATTGAGTTCAGTGGAGCTTGGGTAGGGCTCTCGTTTCTGTATCCTTTGGATACATTAAATAGGCTAAATGCAGCATAAAAAATAACTTGTTCTCACATAAGATATCAAAACACTATGTCCACCTACGCCAACCCACCACATAAACAAGCAATTATGCCCCTCCATTAGCAAAAGAGAAATTTATTGTTTTTCTTTTCTTTTCTTTTCTTTTCTTTTCTTTTCTTTTCTTTCCTTTTCTTGTCATGCAAATATCTAACCAAAACGCAGTGGGTAATATTCTATGCTGTCTCTAAGCCAGGGTTGAGCAAACTACGGCCCGGGGGGCCGCATCTGGCCCTTCAGACATTTTATCTGGCCCTCAAGCACCCACCGGGGAGCAGGGTCTGGGGCAGCATGCATTGCTGTCTGGCCGTGCCTCCGTGTAGTAGCCAGAGTGGGGACATGCTGCTGCTTCTGGGAGCTGCTTGAGGTAAGTGCCACCCGGAGCCTGCACCCCGACCCCCTCCCATGCCCCAACCACCTGCCCCAGCCCTAATCCCCCTCCTGCCCTGCGAACCCCTTGGTCCCAGCCCAGAGCACTCACCTGTACCCCAAACCCTCATCCCCAGAGCCCGCACCCCCAGTCGGAGCCCTCACCCCCCCTCCCGCACCCCAACCCTGTGCCCCAGTCCAGAGCCCCTTCCTGCACACTGAACTCCTAATTACTGGACCCACCACTGAGCCCGCACCCCCAGCTGGAGCCCTCACCCCCTCCTGCACCCCAACTCCCAATTTAGTGAGCATTCATGGTCTGCCATACAATTTCCATACCCAGATGTGGCCCTCAGGCCAAAAAGTTTGCCTACCCCCGCTCTAAGCAGTACAGCACAGAATACACGGACCAGGAGATCGTGGCTTTATTGGGGGACGGGAAGAAATAGTACGTGATCATATAATTGGACTGTAAAATAATGCATATGCACAGGGTGTCAAAACAGATTGGCTGCGCAACCTCAGTTGGGGCACTTCCTAACTTTTCAGTATTTGATGTTGCACCTTTGTTCTTTTAACATTGTTTAATAATAAGCAAATTTCAATTTTTTTATAGCAAAGGGGGCGGGGATCAATCATGTCGAACCATATGGACCACCTACATGGGTTACAGGCAAGGACCTTTAGACACACAGCACAGACTGCTCTCACTTGACCCTGGATTAGTACCATGTTCTAGTGGTTATAAACTCTTCTGCTCCTGTCCATCTTGTAGGATAATCCAGTCTCCTGCTCCTATTCCCACTGACTCCTGCCCTTGTACCCTCACCCCCTTAACCCTCTGCATTAACTAGGCTGCTTCTTCCTTGCTTTCTTGTTACCAGCAAGGGAAGCATTGATAGTACAGGAGAGAGACAACCTCAGTACTGGTGCTTGGCATCACAGAGGCCTTGTGCAACTAGAAGGAACAGTTGCACTGAAAGTCCAGCTTAGATCCTACACCCCTGAGATGGAGCATGCTCAGTTGTTCTATGGGGATGCTGCATGCACATTCTAGTCAGCACATAGGTGCTATGAGGGGATGGAACATGCTCAGTGCAGATGGACTCCTAAGAGAAGTTAGCTGCCAAACTCTAACAACTTTCTACAGAGCATGTGCACACTGCAGTTTTTCAGAGGTGTATAGCTTGGCCAATTTTGAGTGGATTTTCATATTTTTAGGAAAAGGCACACTCCTGACAACAGGGTCAGCCTCCTGCCAAATATAAAATCCCTACCCCAAAGTAATGTAACAAAAAAAAACTGGGCAAAACAACTTGTTTTTCCCTCACCTTTTTCTCTGAAACCACTGAACAAATTTATCTGAAATTTTCAAAAAGGTTAATAGATTTTAAAGTCAGAAGGGAGGGACCATTAGATATCTAGCCTGATCTCCTGTGTAACACAACCCATAGAATTTCACTGAATTACTCCTGTAGTGATCCCAATAGCTTGTGTTTTGATTGAACTGTTTCTTCCAGAAATGCATTCTATCTTGATCTGAAGACATCAAGAGATGGAGAATGCACCACTTCCCTTGGTCGGTTAAAAATTAGAACAATGTCCCTCACTGCTATTTTTTTAATAACTTATTTCTAATTTCAGTTTGTCTGGCTTTAACTTCCAGTCATTGGTTCTTATTATGCCTTTCTCTGCTAAATTAAAGAGCCCTTTTTCTCCCCAAGAAAGTACATACACACGGTGATCAAGTCACATCTCAATCTTCTTTTTTGATAAGTTACACAGACTGAGATTCATTTAAAAAAGAAATGAAAATAAATAATTTAATTTAAAAAATCAGCATGAGGAAGAGATTTAGCATGGAAAACATCAGCCTGAATTGTTAGTTTGGGAAAAGAATAAGCAACTGAATACAAGGTCTTATAATGTGAAGTGTCAGCAGGGCCGGCGCAACCCATTAGGCGACCTAGGCGGTTGCCTAGGGCGCTACTATTTGGGGGGCGCTGGCACCCTGGCCGGCCGTGGAATTTTGGGGGCGGGGCCTTCTGCCGCCGCTGTTGGGGGCGGCATTTTGGGGGCGGGACCTTCCGCCGCCTAGGGCGCCGGAAAAGCTGGCGGCGCTCCTGAGTGTCAGGCAATTGAAACAACAGGTGGTGCAACCGGCTCTGCCTATAACTTGACAAATAACGCAATACAGTGAAATGACCCTGAAATACCATCATTCAAAGCATAAGCACAAGGGGGCAGAGATAACTTTGAGCTGTGAGCTTCAGCACTTAATTTCCTGGTTTTTTTGGCATTTACTTTTCCCACCACTAATGCTAGATTTTGCAGATTTGATATATATCTAACTCCCGTTGAGATACCAGAGCTGCAAGTAAGTCCACAATGGTTGAAGTAATACAAATTGTGTAAACTTGCATCAATGTGGAAAAACTCACTGTCAGTATAATCATGTTATAGGGGGACAGAAGGGCTCAAGTTTATCTCTTGCTGATACAGTGGCATCCCCTAAACATGCATGCAGGATTTTGATCACGTGTGACAATAATGGATAAGGCATTTTCTACCTGAAGTGATGGTGGAGGAGGAGAATGTTAACCTTGACACATTGTTGGGCCCTGATTCTGCAAACACTTACACATGTACTTAACTTTATTCACATGAGTAAATTTGAATCCTGCTGAAGTCAGTAGAATTATTTTTGTGTTTAACTGTAAACAAGTGCATAATTGTGTGCAGGTTTAAAGGCTTGCCTTGTAAAATAATGCCAGTGAAATATGTTTTGTGACTACTAAGCAATAGATAGTGCTGAGTTTTCATGGCTCTGACTTGATTTTGTTTTCTAATTACTGAATTATTTGTGTTAGAGCTATGACCATGTAAAAAAACCAGTGCTTAGTATTATAACTAGGGCTGTCGATTAATCACAGTTATCTCATGTGATTAACTCAAAAAAATTAAATTGCGATTAAAAAATGTATTATGATTAATTGCAGTTTTAATCACACTGTAAAACAATAGAATACCAATTAAAATTTATTAAATATTTTTGGATGTTTTTCTGCCTTTTCAAATATATTGATTCCAATTACAACACAGAATACAAAGTGTACAGTATTCACATTATATTATTTTTATTACAGATATTTGCACTGTTAAAATGATAAACAAAAGAAATAGTATTTTTCAATTCACGTCATATCAGACTCTGATTTTGCCTTGGCTCCCTCTCTCTACCAGGGACAGTGTGTCTCATCCCTGAGCTGCCGGCGGACAGAGCCCCAGGAATGTAGGTAATCTCCTTGGGGGTTACACTAGCAAAGCAGTGTGAGAGACAGCCCAGGCTGGAGAGTTAAGCGGGCACAGTGGTCCTACAGTCCTAGGCTGCACCCCGCGGATCCCATCACAGTGGCATGCATTCACACTCTGCCAACTGGTTAGTAAGTAAAGTTGATGCACTTTGTCTTTAAAATATTTCCTGCAGACAAGGGTAGGCCACTTACATACTCTGGCTTCTTAAACTAACTCATTTTGAAGCTGCTGCAATGCTATTGGGAAGCTGGCAAGAACATTTCTCTGGGAACCGACTCATCATTATTTAATTGGGACAGCTTATGAGTGAGTCATTATGGGATCTGATTATCATATTTCTTATTGGGCGCACATTTAATTTTACTTCAACGTCACAAGCTGCACTGCTTGCAAAATTGTGTGTCTTTGACCTTTGATGCATAGTGAAGCAGTTATAAATAGAAAATAGTTTTGAAGGTAATATTTTACAGAACTATTGTTTGTTTGGGGAAAATTGCTATTTTTTTCTATATGAGGCTTGTTTAATTCTATTATATCCCTATTGGTTAGTAATACCTGATCTATCTAATTTAATTATTGTAGTTTGCAGTGATTTGCATTATTTAAAAAAAATCTGTACCCAATTCTGCATCCCTTGCAAACTCAAACTCCCACTGAGTTCCATCAGTATTTTGGATGTTTAATTAATGCAGAACAGGGCCCTCTGGTTTTGTGAGTGTGGTTCGTACTACATAACAATACACCATGTCTTCTTTGTACATCAGCTGTTGGCAACTTTCCTCAGATGGGCAACTTTCCCAAGTACCTTGCCCTGCACCTGGGACCATTCTCCTTCACAACAGCTCATAAGAGTCAGTACTTGCATCCGAAGAAGTGGGTATTCACCCACGAAAGCTCATGCTGCAAAACGTCTGTTAGTCTATAAGGTGCCACAGGATTCTTTGCTGCTTTTACAGATCCAGACTAACACGGCTACCCCTCTGATACAGTACTCCATATAGTTTTGGTGAGGAATCAGGAGTATTTTGGGGCACTGTCCCCTGTGAGCCTGCCATCTTTTCATAGACATCTGGTCAGGTGTTAATGTACCTCAGACAGGGCCGGCGCTCCCATTAGGCGACCTAGGCAGTCGCCTAGGGCGCTGCTATTTTGGGGGCGCCTGCGCCCCCGCCGCCCGTAGAAATTTGGGGGTGGGACCTTCCGCCGCCGCTGTTGGGGGCGGGATTTCGGGGGCGGGACCTTCCGCCGCCTAGGGCGCCGGCAAAGCTGGCGCCGCTACTGACCTCAGAGCTATATTAGCTCCCTGTGAGACCTAGCTCCCATGTGCACCCAGCCAGTGGCAGCATTGCTCTGGCAGGAACCACATTGTCAGAAGGGAGCAGAGCCCTCAGAAGGCCAGCTTCTGCCTTCACAGAGGTAAGTGGTGCCTTTCGCACAGATTCTCTGAATCTGTGAGTTAGAGGGCCTTCCTCCCTTCAAAATCTGAAGGACCCCAAACCTCTCTCCCCAGACAGGAGGCTTTCCAAGACAACCTCATAGAATATTTCTACTGCTCTGGCCTCCTCTTGTAAGATTCTCCTCAGGAAATGGGGAGCACTGTGCTGATAACATTTCCCTATTTGGAGAAGCTCCACTATTTTAAAGTTAATAAACAAGGCCAATTTTTTCTTATTTGGGTACCAACATTATTTGTTTGAAGCAGCATTTGTTAATTAGGAACGGAGTAGTCTTTTTTTTTTTTTTTTTTTTTTGCAATGACAATTTAGTTTTTTTTAAATTTAGTATAGCTCTTTGTTGCATCTTGTGCTACTCTGGTTTTTGTGGAAGCTGCATTGCTTAAAGCATTGGGAAAGATGACTTCCTAAACTGTCTGACTCCTGGATTTATTTTTGCTGTCATCAACTTAGGAGGCAAAGTTGTTAAGCTTTGCTCTGGCTTTTGCCCTCTGACTGATATGATTGTCAGATTTAAAATTTGTTTCTGTTAAGGCTTGTAATGCTTCTGGCTTTCAACCAGTGGTTTGTGTAGAATTCAGATAAGTTATATGGTTACCTTATTTTCAGAAATATATTTTTTTCCCCAATGGTGCATTGGAGTAATGTACTGCAGGTGAAATCCTGACCCTACTGAAGTCAATAAGAGTTTGCCATTGATTTCAATGGGACCAGCATTTCACCCTGAATGTTGATCTGTGGCGTATTTTAACTGAAATGTTTGCCTCCAGTCATTTTAAGATACTGCTATAATAATAATTATTATAATAATATATGGAGATATACCTATCTCATAGAGCTGGAAGGGACCCTGAAGGGTCATTGAGTCCAGCCCCCTGCCTTCACTAGCAGGACCAATTTTGCCCCAGATCCCTAAGTGGCCCCCTCAAGGATTGAACTCACAACCCTGGGTTTAGCAGGCCAATGCTCAAACCACTGAGCTATCCCTCCCCTCTAACTCTGGCTTCTCTGTGGGGTTAGCATGAAATGATTCTGTGTTTCAGAAGCTGTGATGGTCTATTCCCCTGGGTTCACCCCTTTACAGGACTATGATAAATTTTGTACAAAGTACAAAGCCTTCTGAGGTATCATTTGAAAACTCATAATTTGCTGACAATTATTGTCCTGGTAAAATATGTGTATCAACACTATATGTCAGTGGTGGGCAACCTGCGGCCTGCTATATGTAAAGTTGTAAGATTCTACTGTGTGGCATTATCAAAACATGTTCCAGATTGGGGAGTGGCCAAAAACAGTACCAACAAAATCAAATGGATCATCACATGGGTAAGTAGCCAGTTTTTGGCAGGAAAGAAGGTGAGGGTGGAAAAGCTACATCTTGACCAAGAAACAGCTCCCATTCCACAGACTTTTTGTCTCCTGAACCTAGCTGGAGTTGCTTCTTGAGGAAGAGAAAGAACTATAAGAAGGGAGAGCAGACGCTCCAAATTATTCCTCCCTTTCACTCTTATCACAGCATCAACACCCAAAGAACCAAGGAAGTGGCTTTGGATTGGGGGCAGGATCCTGACTGAAAGAGTTCAACCAGTAAAACTAGTAGAACATGTGGTGAGAGAGATCTTTGCTTTAATGACAGGTTTCAGAGTAGCAGCCGTGTTAGTCTGTATCAGCAAAAAGAACAGGAGTACTTGTGGCACCTTAGAGACTAACAAATGTATTTGAACATAAGCTTTCGTGGGCTACAGTCCACTTCTTCGGATGCATAGAATGGAACATACAGTAAGAAGATATTTATACATACAGAGAACATGAGAAGGTGTAAGTAGCCTGTGCCAGCAATGCCCCTCTGCCATGTACATTGGCCAAACCAGACAGTCTCTTCGCAAAAGAATAAACAGACACAAATCTGACATCAGGAATCGTAACATTCAGAAACCAGTGGGAGAACACTTCAACCTCTCTAATCACTCAGTGACAGACGTTAAGGTGGCAATTTTGCAACAGAAAAGCTTCAAAGACAGACTCCAACGAGAGGCTGCTGAACTTGAATTAATATGCAAACTAGATACCATCAACTTAGGTTTGAACAGAGACTGGGAATGGCTCGGTCATTACACTAATTGAATCTATTTCCCCATGTTGAAGCAGCCTCACACTTTCGTGTCAACTGTCCGAAATGGGCCATCATGATTATCACTTCAAAAGTTTTTCTCCCCTGTGTTAATAGCTTCTCTTAATTAATTAGCCTCTTACAGTTGGTATGGCTACTTCCACCTTCTCATGTTCTCTGTATGTATAAATATCTTCTTACTGTATGTTCCATTCTATGCATCCGAAGAAGTGGACTGTAGCCCACGAAAGCTTATGCTCAAATAAATTTGTTAGTCTCTAAGGTGCCACAAGTACTCCTGTTCTTTTTGCTGATACAGACTAACACGGCTGCTACTCTGAAACCTG
>QXTE01000063.1:6919322-6945255 GCA_003942145.1 Platysternon megacephalum
AAAAAAAAATGTATTCCAGACAGACATTTTAGACTAAGTGTAGTCTTTCAACATATAACCACAGTACTACTTCCTTTTGAACCCCCTCACCACGCATCCACCAGGCCCTCTAAGATAATGATTTTTTCCTTGCAAATCTTCTCTCTCCAAAAAAAAATCTGTCCTTGGAATTAAGTAGTCTTGCCTATTTGTACTCAAGTAATTTAAGAGTATCCTTTGAGAAGTGCTTTGTCATGAGTTCATGACAAACAGATTTTCTTTCCTATTTCTATCTCAGCATTCATGTTTGCCAGAGTCAAATCACTTGATAGTTAAGGTCATATTAGGACTGCTCCAGTGCAAATGTACTTTTCTGGGGAGAAAACTCTGAGCTTTCTGCCCCTACAATCCAGCACATCCACAAAGGGGCAGCCATGGTTTGGCTGCAGGTGCTGAAGTGTGTGGAATAGAGTGAAGCTATTGGCCCCCGAGGAATGTATCTTAGCAAAGGCAGAGCACTATGCCCCAGCATGGCTATGTTCTGGGGTAGGGGATACAGGAATGCTACATACCTCTTGGACAAGCACCACAGGAGTTTCTGCCCAGTGTGTTCTTTCTCTCCCCTCATTCCCCAGCTCCCACTGCCTCTTCACATTTTATGCTTTAAAAGGCATAATGAGCCTGATTTTCAAGTTAGCGGAATTACATCAGTGAATATCAGCAATAAGCAAGAGGAGAATCTGTCTTAATTCCTCCTTTGATGGTACATGCCCTCCCCTCTTCCGCGCCAGTGTGGCTCAGTCTCTGCATAATTAGAATGAAGCCCTTTAAGTCTGTTCGGACAATTCTTTACTCCCATCCACCCAGCTGGTTTGTACTGCACATTCAGTTTTAATTCTCTCTGCAGTGCTCACGTTGACATCCATGGGAATTCTGCAGGTGGGCAGTGTGCAGAATATGAGGTCTGTTATGCAGATCAGAGAAAAAATTATAATTACCGATGGTGTTAATTAAAATTTTGCACCTGCGCTCTCATGGGTATAGTCCGCAGCATGCTTAGGGCTTTACCTATACAATTTCTTTTACTGTTAGTGAATTTCATAGCTGAACCACTCACGTCAATTTAAGACCTATTGGGCTACACTTCAGCAACTTTGTGCCTCCCACTGGCAAAGCAACCTGAAACCCAGAGAACTTCTTCTCTCATAGAACCATAAAAATGTAGGGCTGGAAAGGACATCAAGAAGTCATCAAGTCCAGCCCCCTGTGCTGAAGCAAGACCAAGTAAACCTAAACCATCCCTGGCAGGTGTTTGTTTAAACTGTTCTTAATCTCCAACAATGAGGATTTCACAACCTCCCTTAGACTATTCTAGTACCTTACTAGCCTTATAATTCAAAAGTCGTCCCCCCCCATATCTAACCTAAATCTCCCTTGCTGCAGATTAAGCCCATTACTTCTTGTCCTACCTTCAATGGACATGGAGAACAATAGATCATGATCCTCTTTATATCAGTCCTTAACACATTTGAAGGCTGTTATCCGTGTTTTCCCTCCCTCATCTTCTTTTCTCAGGACTAAACAAGTCCAGTTTTTTAAATCTTTTCTCATAGGCCAAGTTGTCTAAAGTTCATCACTTTTGTTGGTCTTCTCTAGACTCTTTCTCCAGTTTGTCCACCTATTTCTTGAAGTGCGGCTATGACCTCAGTGGTATAGCTCTGTGGGGCTGCTGTAACTTACAGCTGAAGGTGGCTGGGAAAATGTTTTCCCATCCCAAGTGAATTTTTGAGATTCTGAAGAATTGTCTCATCCTGAATTGTGACAAAAAGGTCAGTATCTCAAAAATTGTTGTGAACTGACAATCCAAAAAATCCCAACCTTTTTGATTTGGGAGATGTGGAAAAACTGCACCATTCCTGCAAACAGTTTTGGTTTCAATAAAATGACATTTTCAGATAGGTAAGCAGATCTGGTTGGGAATTTTTTTCCCCAAACCAGATCTACTTACCTACCTTCTCAGGGCAGCTCTACCTTCCCAGGGCCACCAGTGGCCCAACTGCTTTAGCCTTCATACCACTTCCATAATTGTGCATGTATGTTCTCTTTACAGAAAATGTATTTCCTCTACGATAATTTTGCCAGCTTACCTTTAACACATTAAGGGGAAGCAAAAATCATCTTTAAAAAAAAAAAAAAAGTGTCAACTTCAAGATTCTTTATTTTTTTCCCCTAAAATTAATCATTCATGTTAATCTCAGATTCTAGCCAGACATTTTCATTGGAGAGTGCTAAAGGCAATGTTCACTTAATTCCAATCTTGTATAACTCTCAACATGCAGTTACAGCATTATTAATCCACCCTAGAGATTGAACATTGGCATATTATTTACAAGAAATCCATTAGTGAGCATTCGAATTGATTTAGCTTGCCCCTGTGAACTTGTTTTTAGCCTGTACTTTAGTCTCCTGAGCTGACCAAGAAGGAATGCTATTTCTTTGACTCTGGAAATTGGAAGTCCTTATAAGTAAATTCAATGGGTTTTTTTAATTGAAATATGCATTCTCAGTGACTGCATATTCCTTTTTTCATATTGTGACAATACAAAAACTGTGCAATTCCATTTATCCAAAGAGGAGTAGGGGTGAGGACCCTCAAAGCCTTCAGATACAGAGTTTCAGTTGGATAGGAGAAGCCAGCGAACTTTTTAGGGACCCTAACTCTAGTGCGGAAAAGAAGCTGTAAACCAACTGAAATGGAGGAATATGGAATCAGACTACAAGTCTCCTACCATGAATGTGATGAAGCAGCAGCTAGTTTTGTGTGATGTGTGCATCCTGTTATGTCCCTCTTTCCCTGCTTCTGTTCTCAATATATCATTCAAATAGCAGACACCACCCTTTAACCCTTGGAGCACCTGAACTCATCTATGAAACACTGCAGGTGTCCTGAATATACTATAAATGGTAGCATTTCATACCTAGGCAACCCGTAGTTTGTGTTAAAGGAATTCTTCTGAATCTGGCTCTTCATATGTGTAAAGCACCTATGTGGAATGAAGCTTTAACCTCAGTGAGTCTTGTTCAGTAAACTGGAAACTTCCATATTTCTGCAAGTGACCACTGTGGTGTTGAGTAATCAGTCTGGGCCTTTTGTTTAAAAGAGATCCTCTTTATTCAGTGATCGGTTCCAACTGCCTCTGTATACCAGAAAATGGGCTTCTGCAGTGCCCCCCACAGCAGAATTGTTACTTGGAAAGCTAAAACATTTAAAGGGACAGTTCCCCATACCACAGACACTTTATTTTAAACCAGAAGACACCCCCACCTTTCTTTACTGATTCACTGTCTGAGCTCTTTGTTTCAGATTCTATCGTCAGAGTTCTTGTTCTTATATTGCACCTAGTTTCTTACTCTCATTACTGTAGTATCTGAGCACCTTCCAATGACGCGACTTACATCTATCACGTTATCCACACAAATAACCATTTTCAATCTGAATTGCTGTTTGTTTTTACTTCAGTTAATCATACCCCAAGCCCCCTAAATATATATATAAACCCATATATATATATATCAGCTGGTTTAAACTGACCTATGTGGATTTGTGGATGACCTGAGAAGATCCTGTGCTTTCTTTTATCTATAGGGTGACCAGATGTCCCGTTTTTATAGGGACAGTCCCGTTTTGGGGGACTTTTTCTTATATAGGCTCCTATTACCCCCCCTCCCCTGTCCCGTTTTTTCACAGTTGCTGTCTGGTCACCCTATTTATCTATAACATGCTACACTAACTTCCTTTGAAACTGACAACTGTCTCTCCAAACAGGCAGAATCTAGAGATTTAAATTCGTGATGCAGCAGGAGAAAAAAAGCCCATAATAGTTACATCGCTACATGCACCACATGTTGTAAATTAGTTTTGAAAGTCTCGGGAGACATAATCAAACTCCCATTTAACTGAAGTTTGTTAGCCAGAGTTTGGGTAAGTAGGGTTGTAATACATTTGTTAACTCAGTGTGTGAAATGAACATCATTTTAATAGCTCTTCCACATTTTGAAGTGTGTCTTTAATTTTTTTTTCCACATGATTTCTGCTAGTTTGAACCATCATGGCATAAAAGATGTAGATGTACTCGGGCGCATGCAGCTCATGTTGGGGCTTGGCTTATTCACACACACAGAGTTGGTGAAGTTGGGAATTAATCCCTAAGGCATGTTAAAGTGCTTTTTGACAACTCTTATTAATTATAACGAGGTATTTAAATTGCAGATACCCTGCTGAGAGAATATTCAAAAGGCACTTGACAGCCACATGCCAGCATACCAGATGCTCTTTCCAGTGGCAAGTGCATCCTCATACTATGACTTCAGAAAAGTTGATTCAGTCTGTAAGAGCCCTGGCATCAAAGTTGAAAAGAAGCACAAATTTCTCTTCAAAGAACAAAGGCAAATTATGTTAATTTGAAGAAGAGAACAATATACTGCAATCAGAGAGCAGTTATACGTGACCATCTGATGGCTTCTCTCTTCTTCCCTCTTCCTATTCAAGAAAACTGTGCATGGTTGGGGTAGGGGAGAGAGAAATCAGGACTCTATAATACTTGACAATTAGAGACTGATCTGTCACTAGCTACAGGTGCTGGTATCCCATGTGAAGAAAAAAATCAGCCTCCAGAGGGAAAGTTAAGCTGCACTCTTTATAATTTAGCATTTCTATTGTGATAGTGCCTGGAACCCTGTAGCAGGTCAGAGCCACATGATGCTAGGTACTGCACAAACAGTTCTCGCCGCAAAGAGTTTACATTCTAAAAGAAAAGTAATAACAAGTAGATCATAGAATCATAGAATATCAGGGTTGGAAGGGACCTCAGGAGGTCATCTAGTCCAACCCCCTGCTCAAAGCAGGACCTAATCCCAGATGAGAAACATGTGTGTGGGGATTAGGGGCTAACAAAAATAGGATGGTTTAGTACTGACCTAGTAGCAGTTATCACAGATGTCCTACTGTCTACCCATTATCAGACATCAATCTCTATCGAAATATTGTTCATATTATAATATAAAAAAGACACCTGAATAGGTGAAGATAAGAGCTAGTAAAGACACTATATCAGTCCTTGGTTACAGAATAATATGAAATGTTAAGCACATGTAGACAGCAAAGGAAGACCTGTAGATGCAGAAAATACATATGAAAAGGAACTTGAGATGGGATGTACAGCTTACTGCATACAAAATGCTTCTTTCAAGAGTGGACTATCTGTTTTTACAGAATAGAGTGATTGGTTTATAGCTGGGTAATTATAACGTGAATTAGATAGGTTCCTGCTTGGCCAGGGAAAATAAAAAAGAAAACAGCTGTAAGGGAGACAGCGCAAGGAAGGTGCTAGGGTGGGCTGAGTGAGCTACTGCCTCTTTCTTAAAATTAAAAAAAAGAAGTCTGATCCATTCCTGTCATATCTTCTTCAGTCTGGGCCTTCTTTGGTTCTCCACATTGAGGATTCTTTTACTTTTGCCTCTCCTTCTTTCTGGAACACTTTTCAATCTCCCTCAAAGCCACAGAGGGAGATATTGACTTTTCATCTTGGCTTTCTGAGTGCGCAGAAAATTGTGGTGCTCAAAATGAAAGATGCCATGTAAAAATGATGCTGTGTTACAAGCGTCACTTACCTCATATTATAGCAGAATCCTTAGTGGCTACTGTATATGGTACTTGTTCTACACAACTTGCACACTTGCATGTGATTTCACGGGCCTTGATTAAATTAAACATCAGATGGTGTAAATTGGTGTACCTTTGTTGACATCAGTACCTTCAGGATCTGGCCCATGTTACTAAGAAAATGCTAATTCTCTAATATTATACTTGCCATAGTCTCTCTATTTTGAGGAGGATAAAAAAATCCTGTCATATCCATGTCAGTTAGGATTCATTTTGTCTGCACATTAGACCATAAAATCATCCTGTCATACACCAGAGCTTTGAAAGCTACTGAACTGTCCTCCTGCTCTGCAGAGCACTGGCTCAGCTTTTTGTCATTCTTACATACCAAATTGTTTAACAAAAGCATGATCAATAAAAAGTAAATGGAAAGCAGATACATAGGGTATGTCTGTGCTGCAATAACATACCTGCAACTAGCCTGTGTCATCTGGACTGCATTATAGAATTTTGGGCTTGGGCTGGACCCTGAGCTCTGGGACGCTCACTGCCCCCCCTCCATGGGCCCAGAGCTCATGGGGCTATAAAATTGCAGAGTAAACATTTGTGCTGGATTTTAAGTCAGCTCACACTGACCAACCGTAGGTGTTTTATCGCAGTGTAGACATACCCAGAATGTACTGATACGTGTGCTTCTTTCTATTGCTTATGACTTAGAGCAACACACTGACAAAACATACCAAACTGAATTAAAGGCCTTCCTGGTGGAGTCAGGGCTATCAAGGGGTGAATGCTCTAAGGAACAAATTCTCTGGTTTGAGGTGAATGCCACCAGTTCTGGGATCTGTGCTCTACTAAAAGAATTTTTTTTGTTAAAGTTGTCTACTGCCTTAGGAAGGTCACCATGCTTGTTTGGTCCATATGTATAACTTTCTCTAGACAGAGAGATACTAGTTCAGATGACAGTGACGTTGGGAATTACTTGCCTTAATGCTTAAAAGATTTAATTCTTAAATCTAAAATGAAAGTGTGCTACTCGTTGCTATGTTAGCGATGTGATGAAATGTATTGTGTTATTACATTGTCATTAGCTCCTGGCTTTGGTTGAAACAGAGTAGATTTAATTAGTGATCTTGAGAAGCAAACTTCAAAAGTTAGGTTCAGATTTTCATCTAAAAGATTGATGTTGAGCTGAAGTGATGTAAACCTGGCTAGTCTGGTAATCAAACTGTAAGTCTGTTGTGAGCAGGCTTTTTTCATATTAGATTTCTAGTATTTCCCAAAAGGCTATGTCAGATATGTGGCTAGAATAGTGTCTCCCATAGTATTTCTGATTTGGATCCCAACTATTAGCAGGATATGCAGAGGTGTGTGGCAATTTGAAAAAAGACAATTGACTTCCTCCCCTGACCCCTCCTCCCACTCCCCCACCCCCCAAAAATTGTGTGGTTTTAATTTAAAAGCCGGATCTTAGTTTATTTGAATTGGTTAGCAATGCTCTATACATTGTTTAATTCAGCAATTGCTCGGCCTGCCCCAAGTAACCCTTTTTCAGTGAATTTCACCTTTTGATATTGCACATGTTCTAAATTCCTCTGAAAAGGTTATATCAAAAAGTTCAAATTCATACCTGACATAAATTGGTGCAACTGCAGGTAGCTTAGTGGAATTATACTCACTTAGCCAAATTTGAATCTAGCCCTTATGACTGCCTCTCTTCCCATTTCTCCATCCATTTCATCCAACTCAATTCCTTTCCTTTGCTGTGTAACGTATGAGGTCTGAAAAATTAGAAATTCCTCTGCAGGACAGTAGATGGGGATGATTATTAGCAATACATTAGATGGGGGCAGAACAAGGGGCATTGCTCTCATCCTCTGGATCTCATAGTGTCTGTTGAAATAGGATTTCCTTGCAGTACATCTTAGGCAGTGGCGGATTAGCCACTGGGTCAATGGGGTCTGTGCCCAGGGGCTCTGGCCAATTGGGGCTTCCCCAGAAAACTGGGTGCCCCCAAGCCCCGCTGTCCCCACCCGCCCAGTGCTCCTGCCGGGGAACAGGGTTGGGGCGTGGGAGCTTGCCTTGCTCCGCTCACCAAATGCTCCTGACGGGGATTGGGGGAAGCCCCCGTGCCCTGACCCTGCTCCCTGGCAGGAATACCGGGAGGGTGGGGGAAGCCCCCGCACCCTGACCCCTGGCAGGAGTGCTGGGTAGGTGAAGCAGGGCAAGCCCCCACGCCCTGACCCCGCTCCCTGGCAGGAGAGCTGGGGAGGGCGGGGCGACTGCAGGTGGAAGGGGTGGGGAGGTGCCCCCACTTGCTCTGGCCCAGGGCTCCACAAACTCCTAATCTTCCTCTGCCTTGGGGCCATTTAAACAAATAAGGAAATTCCTACTGGAAAACATTAAGAAGGAATTAACCTGAGAGTAAATAGGGTAAAAATCCTTACAAAAAACATCTGAGTTACTAGAAACATCAAGAAATTCAATATTAAACTTAATGTTAAAAAAACCCCAAACATTTTAAAATTTGGAATATTTTAGACAATTCCATATGACTGTCTAGCCATGCTCAGAAAAATCACAAAACTGACTCATTGTAGCTGAAGGACTGGTGTGGTTCCTCAGGGCAGGGGCTGGTTGTAGAGTATACATGCAGTGAGCTAGGTCCCCTTTATCTGGCCCCTGAACAGCAGAACGGAGAAGACAGGGCATGGGTAAGCCAGGTCAGGGGCTGGAAGATGCACCATTGTATGGATGCTCCTGTTCAGCCCCACGGAAAGAACTGTGTAGAGATCCTTCATAGGGCTGGAATAGCCCCCGCAGAGCAGCCCTGTATCTGGCTTGGAGAGAGAATTCAGCCTAGGAGTCTCCCCAGCATTTGGTTCAGATACTTGGCTAAGTGCTTGGGTCTGGATTTTCCATGAATTGCCTAATAGTGTGTTCTTGCTCTTCTGGGATTTGCTCATTTATTTTGAAAGTTAGTAATTTTGCTATCAATCCCTGTCATGGAGTCCACTCACCTCTAGGGTGCCTCCTCCTGGCAGCTCTGGAGATCAGCTCTTTCCAGGTGCTGCACCTTCCTCTGGTAGTCTCTCCACCCATTTTCTCTCACACTGCAGCTCCTCTCGCTCCCAGAGCCAGAGCTTCCTGTTCATGACTTGACCCTATGGCCAGGTCACTATGGTCCTCCCCTTCCAGGGTATCAAAGTCCTTCATTGTAAACTATCCCAGGCAGTCCACTCTCTGCTGTCTGGTCCACATCACTTCCCCAGTGGCTGGTAGGGGAACCTGGGTCCACCCTCCTACTCTGGGTTCCAGCTCAAGGGCCCTCTCTTTAGGAGCCACAGTCTGCCCTACCCCATACCTTGCTGCTTTTCCCCTGAGCTTTTCCTACCTTTCTGGATCTCCCCCTTCTTTGGCTTTGCCATCCCAAACTCCCTCCTCCCAGGTGGGTAACTCTAGGCTATCTATCCCTATAGATATCCTTCTCCCAGGGCATGACTTAAAATTACTTCCCTGGAACCCCATTCCACTCTCAAGTCCTGGGCTTTATACAGGCACCTCTTCACCTGAACCTCATTTAATCAATCCCTGCTCCCTAGCTGCTCCTCCAGGTGCAGCCTGGGGAGTTAATTGGCCCACCTGGCCACCTTAACCCCTTCAAGTTGTGTGTGGGGTGGACACCCCATCACAATCCCCTACCTGTTACTTGTGAATTAGCTATTTTCCATCATTCCTTCAACCTCTTACTATAATGTGCCTGAAAAGAGCCTGCTCTCTTGCTTCCCCTAGTGGATTATCACAAAGACCTGGAGTCCAGTTTATGGCTGTTTCCCCCTCTAATGCCCCATGGAGATGTAAACTTCATATATAACCCTGTCTGCATTTATTTTAATTTGGTGAATAAACTTGGCTTCTCTGCTTCATTCACTATTCTTGAACCCTGTCTCCTTGGTCAAAAGCAGTGGAATGAATTTGCTAAATAAATACAGGGAACCACTATCTCAAATAGTAATTGGCCAGTCTAAATGTCTGTATAAACATAACTTAGAGAAGAACAGCCACTGATCATGTTATATTGCAAAACTGTCTTTCCAATGTTAATTTTGAACTTTTTGCCCTTTGAACAGAAAAAGCACATTTCATGAAATTCTGCACTCATAAAATCATACTGGTGTAGCAATGCAAAGGCTGCTTTGTATCTCATAATGACCCAGAACAATGTTTATTTCATATACTATCCCCATGCTGTAGCATTATTTATTGCAAGTCTACATGATGTTTAGTAGTGGTTTTTTCCAAAGCAATCAAACTGTAAAAGTCACTTTATGTTGATATATTTCGATAAGCAAGGCAATTGAGTGTTTCCATAATAAATTAAAATTATGTTTCACGTTCATGTAATAATTTATTTTTAAGCAGGATATACACAATGATAACTCTTCCCCACTCTAGTCATTTATCAATGCCGACAAAGACTGCATAGTTTATTATAACTGGTTCTGCATGATAGCAACAAAATCAGGCTGTCAGGTGGGGCCCCTACATTTAGAAGCAACCATGACTGGTGTTCAGAAGTCTGTAGCCTGTACCCAAAATGTCCAGGTTTTGGGGTCAGCATATAAAATGCCCATTCCCTGGACTTCTATAAGGCTCTCATTCTACAGAGCACTATTTTTAACTAATAAGAACACCTAAATCAGGTGAGAATGTACAAACTCTCACTCCACAGAGCTCTGCCCTGTTCTCTCTTTAAATGAGACAGACTCCCAGTTTAATTAAATTAGCTGATTAGCTAAATAGAAGTCCCATAGTCTGTGTAGGTGCTAGGAGAGACAAATGTTCCTCTCCCAGTTCTGTCTAGGTCCATAACATAAGCCCCATCCAAGGAAGGAAGAACGAGTTTGTCACCATCACATATGATAAACTGCATTACTTCCCTGTCAGTAAACACCACATTGACACCATCAGCACTGAAATAAAGACATACCAGACCAGAAATCTCTCATTTCATTTTGGCAGGGTTATCATCAAACTGCACCTTTACTGGAGAGAGCAGAGTTTTTAAAAAGCAAAATGCTATGGTAACCCTAAAAATTTATGGGGACTCCAACGTGTACAAAAACTATTACAAAGATCAGGCTGGATATGCTCTTCCTGGATATCATGAGCCCCTGTGATGTACAGAGCTGACATGGGCAGAATATTCCATAGCCTCTTTCAAAAAACTGTACCACTTTTGAGAAGGCTAGAGATTATTGAACCCCACATAAAAACAGCCACTCCAAACATAGCTAGAGACATGTTTGGCTATGTCTCCCAAATTGTTCTGGAGAAGGTGGGTAATCCAGCTACACAGGAGAGATTGGGGCTGATGTTTATTAAAAGGAGGAAAAGAAAGAGAAATGCGTCATACCCATGGCATGTGGGTTCCCCAAAACCCTTTAAAGGAAGCGTTATTTTTCATGCAGGGCCACACATAAGCAAAAGACCAAGAGGAAGCTTGGGAGAAAGAGGAAATTATCTCCACCTCTTAAGAGAAATATTTAAATCAACATGGCTTTTGTTCATTGTGGGTCTGAAGAGTGCATCAAATCTGAACTAGACTTGTTCCAAATAACTCCTACACATACCACCATTGAGAAAAGTATCTACATCGAGGTACCACCTCGATGGGCCATTACAGAGGCTGCCCCCCTTAACTTTTTTGTAGCAGGAAATGACATAGATTATATGGCTTTAAAAAAAGCTACTGTACTTTTGTTGCAAGACTGTAAAAGAAGACAGAACCACCCTCAACAGTGGGGCTGAGGTAGGCCTGGTGAATTACCCTGTGACTTTTATTTTTAGTCAGATGGATGTCATGTTGGCAGATTGCCTCATAAGCCAAAGCAATAGCTGTTACCCTTACAGACCCTTTATAGAATTGGTGCTGAATTACAGTGACGACACCCTCACCACACAATTTTCTGCTCTCCTGTTTTACAATAACATGCCCAGACATCACAAAGCATAGTAGCTAGATGGCTAGAATCAAGAGTTTTTGTGAGGCAGTCAAATCTGATGACCCAGAACAGGAAGATAGAGCTGTTGGGTCGTCTACACAGCGACCTGTTTTTAAAAAAAAAAAGCTTTTGTCGAATGATGTGGATGTGAAAATTAAACTGAGATGCAGTAAAGATGCCTTATGCTTAATGGGTGATGAGATTAAAGGCTTTAATCTATAGGTTATATCAGGGTCCCGTTTTTGTGAAGAAAGTATAGGTGGCCTTGGGATTCCATCTAGGCCCTGCTTACCACTAATGCTAAATACCCCTTGAACTGTGTTTAGCATCCCTTTAAGTAGCAGGGTCAATAACAATGTGGACCCAGGGGTGCTGGAACAATTTTTTAGTGGAGGTGCTGAGAACCATTGAACCAAACTGTAAATCCTGTATATAATGGAATCCACTTCAAGCCAGGGGGTGCAGCAGTAACCCTGGCACCCCTAGTTCCAGCATCTATGGGTGAACCTGTTCTTGGGGCAATTATCCAAAATGGGTTTGGGTTTGTTGATAATGATGCCTTTAGTGGAAATTACTCTAAAAACCATTTTCACTTTAAACATATACAAAGCCTCAAAATTAACATTGTTGTGGTTGGTGAACAGATACAAGTTAAGCCTCTGCAACCAGACTTTCCAGCAGGCTGGAAACTGCTTGAAAGAGTACACCCAGTCTGTTACAGATGGCTCTAAACACATGAAAAAAACAACAATTTAAATACTGAAATCAACTTTTAACCATTTTCAAACAAACACACAAAACATATTTAGCACAGAGTAAAAAAAAACCAAACACCCCAGTATTTTAAAACACCCCAAATCAAAGTTTGCATCAAAATAATTTGTGTTAAAAATAAAACAAAAAGCCACAGCTATCTCCTACGTACGCACCTAAATCACAAACAACAATTTAAGCATCGAACTAACTTAAAGAAAATATTTTAAAAACACATTTAAAAACAAGCTTCAGAAATTTACCTTCCACGGCTGCATAAAGGGGTGCTGGCACGTGGTTTTTCTATTTCCCCCCACATGTATTTGGGCCTTTTGTTTAAAGAACAAGCAAAATTTTAGTTAGTAGTATTCCCCAAATGCACAAACTCCCTATATAGCCTGTTTAATAGCAGGGTTTTTTTAAAGAAAAGTATTTTCTGTTTTCACCTGTTTAATAGCAGGGTTTGTTTAAAAGAAAAGCATTAAACACACCTATAGTTAAAGTCAGGTTTTACCTAGCCCTGATGAAATACAGCTTGAAGTTGCTGTCTCCATACTAAACAGTTCGTACTGCAACAAAGACATGGATCATTATTAATAAAGACCGCATATACAAAGATTAAGAACATTGTTTTATAACAATCATACCTCATCTTGCAGTCCTGGAGCAACCATTCTGTTCAAGATAGTTTCTGTTGTGAAAAGACAGTCTGCAAAAAAGCTCAGGTTTTATACCAACCTACCTCTTTGTTGTGTTTTTGTTTTGAAACACTAAACTTCAGTGTCTGTAGTTAGCAGGTTGATTTGATCACTATAGCTCTTAATTAATAGCTTCATAATGAATTTATGCACCATTCCCTTTTGTGATCTGTGGGTGAAAATTAAATTGCCTACACAACAGGGATGCTTTTGGCTAATTTTTAGTTAAAATATGTTTTTCTGTTAAAACAGCACTACAGAGCCTTCTTACAGTAGTATACAGTAAATCATCACGAACAACGATCCTTAATGTTTCCATATCCTCTCCTGACTGAGAAAATTGAAGATGTCAATGTATCTCTTAGTTTTTTTTCATTTTAAAAATATTTCTTTTGTGCTTAAAGTTCTGGTTTGTTTTTAAATAAAAATGGACATAGCACAATCATAGTAAACACCCCACAAATACCCACCACTTTTTAATGTTTGATTGTTCTTACAGCATATTCTTATTTTTTAAATATGGTGGAAGTTTGTGAATTCCTGCAATGTTTCAGGTTTGGGTTACACCGGTGTTAATATTTGAAAAAATATAATTTTAAAACTTGTAATGACTTTGCATTGCTAGAAAGACTGGCCCATAGTGGTTTACAAACTCCTTTGGTTTCAATTTAATATTAACCAGTGCTCACTACTACCACCACCCCCTTTCTCTGGATGAACACCCATAAAACCTAATTAATCATATTTTTTCTGACTCCCAACAGGGCCAAATATCTTTAACCCTGAAGGAATGTTAAGGATACATGGGTGTGTGATTACATCTGAAGTCAATAGTTCCATGCCCAAAAAATTATAAATAATAAAAAATATATAGTGTTCCACACAACACCATTTTTTCAATAGGTTATGGTTAAAACAATATAATTCAATGGGGCTGAGTCAGCTCTATTGTATTCGAACACTTCTCAAACACCCATGTTTTATGCAAAGCATTTTGGTTTTATTTTAAACGTGGGGTGGGGGTTAGTTTTGTTTTTATTTACCCTGAATTCTACTACATGCATTTCAGCTTTTTTGCTGTAAATAGGTCTCTTTTCTTAAAGACACAATAGCTGGAGTCTCACAAACTATTTTTATTTAAAAGACATACAGCCCTGGGCGCAGGGGAAGATGCCCCATCAAAACTTTCTTCATATTTCAGGCCCACACAGACCCTGTAACAGAAACACAGATAGCCACAATAGATATTTGCAATAGATAGTTTTATTTACAGATACCAAGTTTTATGTCATGTTTGTTTCCTCACCATTTTCTAACTGAATCCTATTACATTTCTAACAAATGGTCTTTTTCCTAGGGTTCTGTAACTTTTTGAGCAGACCAGGCAGTCAATATAATGCACAAAGTGGGTATCCTTTGGTTTGTAATTTTTGTTTAAAACACTGCTAGGGTCTCAAGTGCTTTGCACAGCATTTATCAAGGTCACTTCTTGTGCTACATTTTATTGGGTTAAGCACAGACATTGTATTTCATAACCTATGGCAATAACTGTGTTTAATAGGGTTTCCAAATGCAGGTCAGTACACAGGGCCTGGAGCTTGTGGTTTGTATCCTCTGAAGTTCAATTCACTCAGTTATGATGCTGCTAACCTGGTGCAGCTATAAAACAGCCTTCACAGTCTTTCAAAAGCTTCTCACTAAGACAGTGATTAAAGACAGCATATCCAGAAAGGCATAGAATAGACTGTCAAAATATTTTACACTTATGATGTGGTACAGGCTCAGTTGGTTCTATACCAAGCTCCTTCAATCCATATAGCCATCATCCTCTTCACGTTTAGTGTCCTCTTGAACAATTTGTCTCAGTGCTGAGCAAAACCAAGTTGGGCGTGATTCATCTTTGTTCTCTGATGGAACATGGTCATTGAGCTGTTGAGAGATTTTCAGAAAAGAAAGAGCTCTAAGTCCCTTGTTTTTATATTTACACAACTCCAGGTTGGTTCCTATCCTATTACACCCACCTCTGTGACTACTACTTCTTGTAGTCTATTTATCTGAGCAATGTCTTCTCTGTTCACCTTGTCCAACAGTGACTCTGATAAGCTGTGGTCATCTTCCTCCACGAAGGTGATCAATGGGAGGCCATCAAACTTGTCAGTCTGCCTCATGATCACTTGGGTCTCGGGATCAGGTTCCGGCGTATCCATCAACAACTCCCTCGCCATCCTGAGAACTGTCACTTATGTATGGCTTTCTTTTCAGGTGACTGAGCACCCACAGAGCTAAAATGAATTCCATAGGTCTCACGGTGGTGGTAAAGGAGGCCATGTTTCCTCTCAACATTTCCATGATTTCTGAAAAACATGCTCTTGAAATAAGAGCCTCTTCCACACCGCAATGAGGCTTCTGGGGGCAGTGCTGCTGGCTGGTGAACCATTGAGCTCCAGAGATCAGGAGTTTTGGCCTCCCACTCCAGAACTTGACCTTATTGGCCAAATCAGCTCTTCAGGAGGACCTATGGGACTGAAACCCACTCTGATTGGTAGCAGATGGTGAGAGGAGTTCTTAGAGGTGTCACATGCTACCTCGTGCTTCTGGTCATGTGTTAGTCTTGCCCCCAGAATTAATATCCCAGTGGGAACGGCTTATAGTGACAGGTGGGCAAGGACTTAAGGACCGGGAGTGGGATCAACATTTAGTTGATATTGTAACCCTAGACTACTGACCAAGATGAAAGAGAGAAGCGGGCTTTATGCGGAGGACAGGAATTGGGTCCTGTGTTATTAACCCTGTGATAACAGCTGATATGCACCTAATGGGCCAGATTGTCTGCTGGTGTAAATGGGCACAACTCTACTGACATCAGTAGAGCTGCATCCATTTGCATCATTGGGGAAGTTAACCTGTTATGCACACCTAAGCGTTCATTGCTCTGGCATTGTGGAAAAGAAAGGCATTCCAAGGGGTAATGCTATTCAATACAAAAAAACCCCAAAAATCTACCTTTTACTTTTACGACTTTGTTCAATAGAAAATTTTCTCAGTTGTCAGTCCCTGAAGGGTCATCTCAACCCCACTGTAATACTGCATATGGCAGCAGTGCTCTTCAGGATATCTGGGAAATTCACCTCTTTTCCCACTGCTTTTCTTTAAAATGATTGGGAGACAGACTGTTGAACCCAACTCTGTTGGGCTGGAGTAACACCCTGACCCGTAAATTCTACTGCGCAGCTGGAGAAGGGTGGGCAGTGGGGAAAATGCAGAGAAATTGCGCATTGTAGAGAGAGGGACAGGAAGAGCGTATTTGCTTGAAAAGTTTGGATGTGTCTGAGAATTTTTATTGTATTGGGCTTCAGCATTAGGATGCCTTTCTGACAAACAGCAGAGGCAAGGGTCATAACCTTGTATGCCCTTACTTGGTAAAGCATGAACATGCTTGTCATTAAATACTATGACTTTCTTGTTGTTTAATTTGTTGGTATTGGTTCAGCTAAAGTCTAAATCTTTCTGAATATTTCTTTTACAAGAATTGCATTATGATGTATAACAAACTGCATAGCTGCCAACAACAGATTTAATGTGGCTCAAAAGGGATAGAATTTCAGTTTTAAATTACCAATTCCAATTCCTCATTCAGCTACTTAGACTAGTTCTGCTAGCAAATGCTCATCAGCCTGCATTGCCAGTTGGCTGCTCTCTCTAGTCAAATGTAAATGAATGCTCTAGACCCATTTAACATGATAGTCTTTTCTATTCATATTATAGAAACTGTAATCAGATTGAATTGACAACACTGAAATGTTTAAACTTCTGCAGGAAAACCCCCCACAAAAACCTTGGTAACATATAGTAATGCTAAAAACCTGTAGTTTTTTTATCCTCATTGTACTCAGATACACAGCTGTCATTAACGTATACACAGACAGAATTATCTGTGCCTTGCAGATATAATAAATCCAGCTATTGTCATTAGTCTATTTCTCTATTCCAGTTCTGGCACCCTGACAAATCAGACAAATAAAATGAGTTTAAGTATGAAAAGCCCCAAATGCTAAGGGTTTGAAAGCACAACGAAATGGGATAATTTTCATTCCTATCAGTCTGACTAAATATATCTGTGCTCTTTGTATCATTAGTTGTCAATGAATCAGAAAGGAACTCATCAGTATTCCTTCTTCACAGAAATTTTCTGTTTTTGTGAATTATAATTAATGTTAAAAAGTGACATGGAATTGGAATTAAGTTGAAACCATGTGCTAAGTTTCTGAATCTCACAAGCAACTTTTAATTGAATAGAGGATAAGGTATTGTTAAATCTTTAATTGTAATTAGGAGCATTGATGGTAATTCATTTAATATATATTTAATTTTTCAAGATATGGCAAGTGCTTTGTGAACTAGCGCAAAGATGTGAGTTGATTTCATTCCCATGGAAATGAGAATATAAGATTCAGATGGAAAGGAGAGTGAGTAAAGTCAACACCAACGTTCATTTGGTTTCCATGTGGCATCTCCATGTTTAAATTTTTTCACAAGGGGATTTTTTTCCATTTTATTAAATATTGGTAGAATTGTGATTTTGATTATTATATAGTGAAGCACTTTCACAGAATAAAGAAGGGGAGAGGAAAAGCTGGGAAGTGATTTAAGCAAGAGTAGGGTGAGGTTGTGTGGTGACAGAATACACTTGTATGTTACACAAATGAGCAGATAGTGGGAAGGTGTAGGGTCTTGACAAGGATTTAAACCCATACAGGCTTGTAGGAGAAGGGTCATTGGAGAAGACCCACACTGAGTTGATGTGGGTTATGTTTAGATATAAGGTTCTGGAAACTGTTCAAAACCATTCAAAGAAAACACTTTCATTCCCTTTGCAGGAGGGTTAGTGTAAAGTTTTACACAATTCTAGTTATGATGAAAACACACTCTAGAGTTCGGTGGGTTCATAGAGTATTCCTGTGGTATTTGAAATGCTCTTTCTTCATTTTGTCATTTCCTTCACCACCGTTTTATTTACAATTGCTCTGAAGAACTGCCTGAGATAACAAATACTCTGAATTCAGGATTATTTTTATCTTTTGATTGGTTTGCTTGTGTGAACTCATCAACTCTAACTGTTTGGCATGTGGAACTTTGGGATATGGAATACAGCCTTAGGGTTCATAGTTCTCAGTATTCTTTCTAGCATTTTGGTAGAAACAGGACAATATCTGAGATCATTAGGTTGATTCTATTCTGACATATCTGGTCATATACTTTCTGCCATAATCAGGGTTAAAAGGACTAGAAAAGCCACTTGATGGTGGATTCTATTTCTTTATGTATACTCATAAAATAAAGCTGTGACGTTTGTACATTACGTACAATGTGTAAATATAGAGAGAACTTGTTAGTCTGGCTGGAGGCCTCAAAAACTGCTCTCTCCTTTCTTTTAATGTTGACAGCTATGGATAGGGGGAAGGGGATTAGTTAAATTAACTGAAGCAATAAACTACATGTTGGGGTTCTTACTTTATCCTCCCACTCTCAGTCTGAAGCAGACCAAGGGGAAATGGAAATCTGAAACCAGAGCCTCAAATGGTGTAAATGGGCATAGATCCATGGCATTAGTGGAGTTATATCAACTTACATCAGCTGATGATCTGACCCCTCGATTTAAGGTACTGTCTCTAGTGTGGGGAAAGGGAGAGTAGGAGGTTTTTTGTTTGGCTGGATTTTTTGTTGGTTTGGTTTTGTTTTTCCTGCAGTCCTGAAATCTTCTCTCTCCCCCACCCCTGAGAGTTGAAAAGTAAGTTCCCATCATTTTTATTAACTTAGAGGTAAGATGTTCTAGGAATACCTTATTATGTGTGAGTTTGAAAACTATAGATTTTTGAATAGCTTCTCTAGCAGTATAACACTTGGGGGTACATTTAATTTACACTTTAGGTATCAGTAGACTTAGACAAATTATTATCTCACAGTACTGTATCTGTTTAATTATGTGGCAGAACTTGTGAGAGGGACTTGCTGGCAATAATGATGCAATTTCACATGACAAGTTAGGAATAAAATAAGATGCATTGTTCAGATAATAATTGAGGGAGATTTATCTATAACAAGAATATGGGTTTTTGAACATGTCACATATTGTTCTATTGTGTGCTACAGGACAAGGTATCAGGACCTCATATAGTGAGGGACCTCCTGTCCAAAGACCCAGGCACAGAAAAAAGGAAGGATGGATATCTGTGACATTTTGGGGATTTCTCATACCAGTAAGTGGTTGTGTCACCACCTGTCCTGTCTAAATGCAGTGCTGCTATGGCTCAGATCCCTGACCCCATTAGCCTGCCCACAAGCACAAGGTCTCACCCTGGCTTCTATCAGCCTAGTTACTCCTTGCAGGATGACCCCCAACAGCTCTTCCAGTCCTGAGTCTCCCCAAAGACATCACCCCCAAGATGTTAAATACCAGGCACCGTGACTGTTCCCCTCTAATTTTTCACCCCCAAAAGTGTGAAATTGGCCTTCCAGTTATCAGTTCATGTTGACACACACATTCCACACAGTTTGCACAGCAGAGACCTGCTTGGGGTAAAAATAAACAAAAGGTTTATTAAATAGAAAAAAATAGATTCAAAGATGAGAAAAGAGAGCAAACACATACAAGTTACACAGAAAATATATACAAAAATGCAACCTCAGGCTTTACACTTCCATATTAGATAACGTCCCTTTGTAATACAAGTTACCTATTGCCTTTGTATGGTTTCCCAGCATACCCTCTAGCCATAGGGAGGATCCATCATTCACAGACAGCCTTCTGCCTTTGATACTGTTGTAAAATAAGTTCTGGATGGATTTCACTTCAAAGCCCTTCCATTTTAAAAGGGTTTGCAGGGTTGTTGGGGTTTTTTTTTCCATTCACTATA
The DNA here is from genome assembly GCA_003942145.1 of Platysternon megacephalum. Classification (NCBI taxonomy): domain Eukaryota; kingdom Metazoa; phylum Chordata; order Testudines; family Platysternidae; genus Platysternon; species Platysternon megacephalum. The sequence goes on from QXTE01000063.1 coordinate 6,939,334, forward strand.
GATGTTCAAAGTGGGAGAAGCTCCCTTCTTTCTTAGTTTTCAAAGACTAAGTTTGTCTTTTCAGTTTCAAACTGTTCCCATTTGCTTTGGTGGTTCCTCATCATTTTTTTCCTGGGCTGGACAATGGTGTGATGCTTGAAGAACATCTTGTGTGGTTGTGGAGGTAGTCCCTCTCCCTCCTTGAATGCGTTGTGGCCCTGTTGTGAGGGGCTCCTGAAGTTGCACCACAGTTAGTTATAATTTTCTATATATGCACATACATATGTTCATAACCACAAATTTTATACATGCCTCATGACTTGTCAATTCAGTTAACTGCAAGCTTTTGTAAAATATCTTACTCAATATACTCTTACAGTATAATAATAGCGTGCAATCAGTTGGTTTGACTGCTTATATTGGGTAGGGTTGTGTGTTAAACTTTTTGTTCTCCCCTTGGTGTGTCTGGACCCAACTGTCACAGTATCTTTATACAGTGGAAAAAAGTCAGCTGCTGGAACAGTACCATTGGGGCTGTTGGCAGTGGTATAAACTAGAGTAACTCTTAAGATTAGTCAAGAACAGAACCAGTCCCAAGAGTGAGTGTGTAACCCATTGGTGAGAGGGTGTGTTACAAGTCCACCTCTGTGTACATAGAGGAGAATGGGAGTATAAGGCACCCAAACTACAATGATGTTATGGCACCATTTTGATCAGAATGTTTTGGGTTTCAGACCAAATATTTTTGGGGGGAGGATGGATATTTTGATGAAATATTTAAATCTTCCATGGAAAACATACTTTTCACAGAAAAAAATATTTTGATGGAAAACTGTGTTTTTGTCTAAAACCATTTTTGTTACATTTTCTTCCAGTTCTAGACAAGACACTTCCACTTAACATTAGGCTTAATCCAAAGCCCACTGGAGTTGATGCAAAACTCTCATCAATGTTAATAAGGCTTGGACCCAGGGCCATAGTTCTTTGAATAGCATCCTTTAGATAATAAGGACCTTGTTCAATGACTACCATAATAAGAAGAGTATTTTTAAACAAGTCAGGAACTGAAACCATCAAGTCTGAAGTGCAAGACAGAGGCTTAGAAATCTGTGAGTTTATGATGAGTCTAGACATCTCATTAAACTGTTCTTCAGAAACTGGAAGTAAACAATGTCCTAACATAAGAGAGGATATACTTATTCTTTATCTATAAAATGTATAAAGATAGAATTATAAAATAGACATCTTAAAATTATCATGAACACTGAGTTGAAGAAAATATGAACAAATTTAAGATAGTTGATATAAGATGTGGGTTTTTGCTGTTTTTGTTGTGGTTTATCTTTTTTACCCACTAACCATAATTAATGTGCAGAATTCTTATAACACAAAGTTTCAAAGATAACACTATGGTCAGTCAAGAACCAATTAAATATCACCTTGGAGGGGAATTCAGTTCTGATGAAAACGGAATAGGACTTGATAATAGTTTCTTATATTGTTAATATCATTTTTATTTACTGTGCCTATAGCACTCTGTGTCACTTAGCTACTGAACTTCATCTTCTGCCAACTAGAAGTCAGGACAGTTTAGGCAGTTCTAACAAAAATCACAGTAAATGCAAGCAGGAGATGCATTAAAGTAGTATGGAAAAGCATAATTAGATGCCTGTATTCTTTAATATTGTGCTACTGAAATAAGTTATAATCTTTGTTTTTTGTATTGTGAAATTCATTTGCTTATTTGAACATTCTGTAGAACATAAAAAATGTAAATAAAAAATTGATAAGCAAGTGCAGCTAAACACAAGGGGGTTCACACTTACCAGGAGGTGGAGTAATTTGCTGTTTGAGCACCATCTAGCCCTTGCCAATAATGCATGTTGGGTCATCCTCAACTGGAATAAATAAGCCTGGTTCCATTTAAGTCCAATGGAGCCATGCGGATTTACACTGGCTGAGGATGTAGCCCATGGTTTTAACAACTTTTCTGAACATTTGGCTCCATATGCACTGTGTCAGAACAACCTACCCCTCAAATCTTGGCTATGAGGATAGGAAGGTTACTATGAGCTTGTCTACACAGGGAAACTCAGGAAAATTAATCCAAATTAATTTAACATGTGAATTAAAAGTTGATTAGTGAAACTGCATGAAATCCCTGTGCGTACATGCTCATTCAGAATTAAAGTTCCCTTAATTCAGTTTAATTTAATCCATGAATTAAGATAAATCAAATGAAGGTCACTTTAATTATAAATGAGAATGTCCACTCAGGGATTTAATGCAGTTTACCTAATCCACATTAAATTCACATCTTTAGTTAATTTGGATTAATTTTCCCGAGTTTCCCTGTGTAGACAAGCCCTGTATTTGTTTATTGTAAAGCACATTGGTAGAGAGAAGTACATAAACAAACTATGGTGTTCATTATCTTTATTGTTTCTACTACCAGTCCCAACCCTGAAAGAAATTAATTTTATTCATGTCTGAGATTACTTTCCCTGAAATAGTATGTTTAGGCACTACCAGCCGCTGATCAGCTTTGTCTGTGCCAATAAAGCAGATAACATCAAGTCTGTTGGTTGAATGAAAGAAATAAGCAATTAAAAAGTTTGGAACCTTATACAAAGCACAGATAAATTTTATGCCAGTGTTATGTGGATTTCTGATGGGGAGAAGAGAAGCAAAAGTTGTTTATATAGCCATGGGGAATAGGGCAGTGAAAAAGAAACAAAGGCATTTTGACAACTGACAAATGAGTAAATGGCCTCAATGGGAGCTTTGTCTGGATGAGTTTGGAGTCTGAAATGCAACAGAGGGTATTTTAAGTACTGCATGTACAATGTATTTTATTCTTACATGTGTGACATGGTTTTGTGGGGCGGGGGGGGGGGAGAGGAGGGGAGGTTAAATCTTCTGGAAAAAAAATTAAACTGTTTAAATTATGTGACTCTAGCTTGAAGTACAATAACCTTGAACGGAAGCATGAAATTAGATGACATTCAAAAACAGAACATATTTTTTTTTCTAAATGGTAAGTACATGTGACAAAGAAAATTGTCCACAAATGAAAAATACCAACAGATCCAGAAGCATTATGTATACTATCTACCTAGGTAACGACTACCCTAGTGCTACTACCTATAAAGCAAGAATGGTGTATGGATAATATGGGAAATTGGATTGAAGAATGTGTGGAGTTCATCCGTGTATAGACTACAGGAACCATTTTGGACTTGATGAGTGCCCTATGTTTATATTTGAGCTCTAAAGACTGTTTTTGTTTCAAATCAGATTTTGAAGAGCTTTGCTAAAATGAGACAATATTGGAGTAAACAAAGAAGGGGCCTCTGCTCTACTTACTAAATCTCTTACATTATTGTAAAGTATAAAATTACATTTGCATTATGTTTAATATTAGATTTTTACCCATCAAAATAAAACGTTAAAATTAAAGATCCTACTCTAAGCAGCCCAACCCAAATCCCAGTTGAAGTCCTCCACTGACTCATCTGGAAGTGGGATTAGGCCATAAATCACCAGGCAATCCAATGTTTTCCCCTGCATGATTCCTATTAACTTGCTGAACTGTTTATTAACTTATTGAACTGTGAGAAGAAAAATGGAAAGGTAAGTTCTAGATCAACAGGTATAATAGTATTAAAATATGTACTGTAATTCTGAATGTGCATAGAAATTATTGTTCTATTATACAAATTAGTTTATAACCATTTTATTGGCATGGGATGCGCTTAGAGACAGATTTAACACTGACAGTAAAATGAAATATGTTCAATGAAGCACATCAAGGACAGTTAACTGGAAGACATACAAGTTTTATTGCCACCAGAGGCATATCTGCCTGACGTTTTGATACTTATCCTACTAATTCCCAAGATAATTTTCTAAGAGAAGCTGAATATAGATTATCATTATGAAGATATGATGACACACGTATTACTCTACTGGCTTCATTTTTTTTTAAATAATTATTTTAGATACATTCATTTTCTTTCTGTATTGATTTAATGCAGACATTAGCTTTATTGTGTGCATGCATTTTTCCTCCAAGCTTTTCATGCTCAACTCTAGAAATGTTGGTGTTCCATAGGTATTTAAATATATGTATTCTAGTCTTCTGGGTATGGAACATTGAGTTAATTCTGAGGGTGCAACTCAAAAACCTCAATACCATTGGTCTTAACTAAGTGGAAAAATTCACATAATGTGATATGTCCTAAGCATCAACCAAGTGCCATCTTACTGGGTGTATATCATAGTTCCCTGAAAAGTTACAAAGAGTATAACCCATAAATACTCAGGTTGACTCAACTTTTTATGTCTTCCAATATTTATTAGTAAATGGCTTTAAGAAAAAAATCAGTTGCCAAACTACTTTGGATCCTTCTAAAGAAGGGATCTAATTCTGTTTATAGTCTAGCCTTATTCTCCTATACCACTTTCTCACTGTGAGTGAGATCAATATTTGTGTAGAGGTCTAGTGAGAGATTCTAGGCATCACAGAAAGGTTAAATGGGATTTAAGTGAAGGTCATGTCCTGGTCTTCAGCACAGTCCGAAATTTTGCTTGTGTGAGTTCAGGCAAGTTACTTAACCTCTGTGTGTCTCAGTTTACTGTTTTGCAAAATACATCTAGCACCTCTCACCTCACAGGAGGGTTCTGAGGCATAATCATTTAATGTTTGCAAAGAATTATGAAATCTTCAAGTGAATGCTATCTAAGTGCCAAGTATTTTTTAAGTTGTGAATGAAAGTTGCTTACTTTATTGTAACTGGAGGTCTTTGAGATCGGTGGTCCCTATCTGTATTTCACTGTGGATACTCAAGCACTCCATGTTCCTGAGACCAGAAAAATCCTTGCAAGTAGAATCTGTTTGCCTGTGCCCACACCCCTGCTCTCCTCTTGCTCTGCACTGAGGATATAAGGGATGGGGTAGACTGACCTTCTCTCCTGTTCCTTATTTACTGTGAATCTAGTCCTGATCCACAGCAGAAGGGAAAGTGGGTGGGTGGTGGAATACAGATAGGGACCACACATATCAAAGAACTCCAATTACAATAAGGTAAGTGTGGCAAGGCACCCCTCCTTCCTCACCAGGCCTAGCGCTCTCTCCTCTGGCAGGGACAGGGCCTGGGGTAAATCAGCCCCCACTCTGAAGCGTATCTGTCTTCCCTTTTCTGGGTTCGTTTCTTAGAACCCTTCCAGTAGGCCTCAGAGCAGGCCTGAGGAGTACTTCTCTGCCAGACAAAGGGGAACAAGTCTATAAAGCACCAAAACAAAAGGGGAATACCTTTCCCTGGCCCCCTCACTGGGGCAGGTGCTGTCCTGTCCCTAGCCCCGGGGTGTCAGTCCTTCCCCTAAACAGGCGCTGGGTTTTGGGTGTCCCCCCTTTGGGGAGAAGTGTAGTCTCTCACACTGGAGAAGCCTATCTCCCTGCTGTCTCCTGCCATGCAGCAATTTGTCTCCTCCCAGGAGAGAGATTCTAATAGGTTTCAGGCAGCCCTTAATTGGACACAAGTGTCCCTAATTGACCTGAAGTAACCCCTTCCTAGCTTGTAGGAAAAAGGGCCTTTAGCATTCTAGGGCTAACATATCTGTTTTCCCAGACCCTCCTGCAGCCGTCCGGCCTGACTTTGTCACAGGCCTGGTCTACACTACGATTTTAGTTCGAATTTAGCAGCGTTATAGCGAATTAACCTTGCACCCGTCCACACAACGAGGCCATTTAATTCGATTTAAAGGGCTCTTAAAATCGGTTTCTGTACTCCTCTCCGACGAGGGGAGTAGCGCTGAATTCGACATTGCCGGTTCGAATTAGGGTTAGTGTGGACGGAATTCGAAGGTATTGGCCTCCGGGAGCTATCCCACAGTGCACCATTGTGACCGCTCTGGACAGCAATCTAAACTCGGATGCTCTGG
>QXTE01000063.1:6946798-6974576 GCA_003942145.1 Platysternon megacephalum
TCCCCAAGTCCCGTAGCCTCCTCACCCCGACGTGTAAGAACGCGGGGGGGGAAGCTCCGTGCAACCTGCCAGTCCACCCCATTAGAGAGCCCGAGCAAAAGGCTCTCATTATTTTGAATGTTGTTCCTGCCCTGTTCCTTCACTCCTACCCTCCTCCCAAACCCCACCCGGACTACCTGGTTATTTCTCTCCCTATGTTCATTACCCCCCGTTAATAAAAAGTTCTTGATTTGTAATTTGAAAACGACACTGACTTTATTTTTTTTTAAATAAAACTGGGATCGAAGGGGGAAGGGGGAAGGGTGGGTTGCTTACAGGGAATGAGTGAATCAAGTGGGCGGGTTTTCAACAGGGACAAACAAACATAACTTTCACACAGGAGCCTGGGCAGCACTGAAACTTGTTTTCAGAGCTTCTCTGATGCGCACCGCTTCCTGGTGTGCTCTTCTAATCGCCCTGGTGTCTGGCTGCGCGTAATCAGCGGCCAGGCGGTTTGCCTCAGCCTCCCACCCCGCCATAAAGGTCTCCCCCTTGCTCTCACAGAGATTGTGGAGCACACAGCAAGCTGCAATAGCAATGGGGATGTTGGTTTGGCTGAGGTCCGAGCGAGTCAGTAACGAGCGCCAGCGACCTTTTAAACGTCCAAAGGCACACTCTACCACCATCCTGCACTTGCTCAGCCTGTAGTTGAACCGCTCCTGAGTACTGTCCAGGCTGCCTGTGTATGGCTTCATGAGCCACGGCATTAAGGGGTAGGCTGGGTCCCCAAGGATAACGATGGGCATCTCAACATCCCCAATGGTAATTTTCCGGTCTGGAAAGTAAATCCCTTGTTGCAGCCGTTTAAACAGACTAGTGTTCCTGAAGACGCGGGCGTCATGAACCCTTCCCGGCCATCCCACGTTGATGTTGGTGAAACGTCCCTTGTGATCCACCATTGCTTGCAGCACCATAGAAAAGTACCCCTTGCGGTTTATGTACTGGCTGCCCTGGTGCTCCGGTGCCAAGATCGGGATATGGGTTCCATCTATCGCCCCACCACAGTTAGGGAATCCCATTGCAGCAAAGCCATCCACAATGAGCTGCACATCTCCCAGCGTCACTACCTTTTTTAGCAGCAGCTCAACGATTGCTTTGGCTACTTGCATGACAGCAGCCCCCACGGTAGATTTTCCCACTCCGAACTGATTACCGACTGACCGGTAGCTGTCCGGTGTTGCAAGCTTCCACAGGGCTATCGCCACTCGCTTCTCAACTGTGAGGGCTGCTCTCATCTTGGTGTTCTGGCGCGTCAGGGCAGGGGAAAGCAAGTCACAAAGTTCCAGGAAAGTGCCCTTACGCATGCGAAAGTTTCGCAGCCACTGGGAATCGTCCCACACCTGCAGCACTATGCGGTCCCACCAGTCAGTGCTTGTTTCCCGGGCCCAGAATCGGCGTTCCACAGCAAGAAGCTGCCCCATTGCCAACATGATCTCCAAAGCGCCGGGGCCCGTGGCGCGAGACAATTCTGTGTCCATGTCCATGTCCGCATCACTCTCGTCGCCGCGCTGCCGTAGCCGCCTCCTCCTCGCCTGGCTTTTCTGGTCCTGGTTGAGCATAAACTGCACTATAATGCGCGTGGTGTTTACAATGTTCATGACTGCAAACTTGAGCTGAGCGGGATCCATCCTTGCCGAGGTATGGCGTCCGCTCAGTTCAACAAGGAAAAAAGGCGCGAAATGGTTGTCTGACGTTGTTTTCATGGAGGGAGGGGGAGGATGTTCCCAGAACCGCCCGTGACAATATTTTTTGTCCCATCAGGCATTGGGATCTCGACCCAGAATTCCAATGGGCGGGGGGACTGCGGGAACTCTGGGATAGCTATGGGATAGCTACCCACAGTGCAACGCTCTGGAATTCGACGCTAGTCTCGGTACATGGACGCGCACCGCCGAATTAATCCGCTTACTGTGGCCGCGTACAATCGAATTTATACAATCAGTTTCAAAAAATCGAATTCCGTAAATTCGGACTAATCCCGTAGTGTAGACGTACCCACAGTAAGTAACTTCCTATTTTTCTTTGAGTGCGGTTCCTATCTGTATTCCACTGTGGATTTCTGGAAAGCAATACTCAGAGGAGGAGCATGCAAGGATGCAGGTGGTATAGCTATTATATGGAGCACCGGGACCACCAAGGACTTTGGGGCAGGGTGGATGAACAAGAACTGTGCTTCCATAGCCAGGACAAAACATCACTTCTCTGTTCTCTTTGGGGTAGGAACATGGGTAGCAGGTATGTGCCACACATCCCTTGCCAGTTCTAGTTTGGCCTCATTGAGGTGCAAGCTGACTGGAGTCCATAAACTGAAGCATATTCAGGATCTTATGCTCAGAGTTCTAGACTTCCTCAAAGGAGATTTGGAGCTCTTCTTCCACTATTTGTAAAAAGCTCCTGATACTGTCTGTGATCATGGAAGGGAGATGGAGCAATGCCTTATTGGGTGATAAGGACAATACCCTTGTTGGAATTGGCAGTATTGGAGGATCTGACTCATCTTCCCCTTATTCCATGGGCTCAGGGGGTTCAAACTGGCCCCTTGGAGGAGAGGGGTGGTAAGAATCCCTGTTGGAATTTACAGATTTTTGGGTAATGTGCATAAGGGCCCCAAAAAGGGGACTATGAAGCCCAAGGCTTAAAAGTCTAAAAATCAAAATCATATAGGCCTGACGTCCCTTTTGACATCCATAGCTCTGTTTAACGACTAGGACACCAGGACAAGCACAAGGAAAGAAGAAGTGCTAAATCAGTGACTGGCTCAAGTTGTGTGCTGCTTCTTGTAGCTGCCAGCTTGCCAGAGATCTTTCGCTGAATAGCTTTTATATGGATACGTATTCACTACATGACTCAGATACTATGGTGTGGAGTGACTTAAAAACCAGTATAGCTAAATTCTAAATGTACATATCTAAACTTAAACAGAACTTGGTTTTACTTTTATCTAAAGAGATTACAGTGCCTAAAGTAAACACATCCAATTATAACTCAAGCTGAAATGCACTTGTACCAATATCAAAAGCAGAAATAAAATTTAAAAAAAATTATAAAAAATAACTGTAAAGACAGTCACCTTCAAAATGACTGCCGTCTGGTGCTACTTCATTAAATTACTGTTCTTTTTCAAATTCTGGATCAAAACTGAAGATTTGCCTGTCAAATATTCCATGCAAACAAAATATTCATGTAATTAATTGTGTGATAGCACAAATGCCCTGAAAAGCCATTTACATCATACAGACCAAATTACCTCTTAGAAACTATGTATTACAACTTTTGACCGTAATAAAAATAAGAATAAAAGCAGCCTGCATGGGTAATTGGCAAGTACATTTGGTTAAATCAGTCCTCTGCTACCTATAATACTTTTTCTTCTGCTATCCATTTAAAATGATCTGGGTGGAGGTTTCTTAGCATTTCCATTAGAACACCACTTTTACAAGTTTCTAAGTCAGTTGCAAAACATTTTCCAAAATGCAAAAGGTCTAATAAATGTAAAAAAAAAAAAGTCATTTTCTGATGTTTTAAATTACATATATTCATGAAAGTTTATTTATTCCTGCCTAGTACTGCTAAATGCATTTGTATCTCAGAAGCAACTTACAGTAACAGAATTTAAAAAAAATATTATTCCATGATATGGGCTAATTAAATTCAGTATTTTAACAAACAGCTTTAGAATGGGGGAAAATATTAAAACTGGCTATAAATATCCCCCCCCCCCAAAAAAATCATTTTTAAAATAAAATTATGGCAGAATATATGTCATATTGTATGGTCATAAATGGGGAAATGCACACATGTGCAGAAGGTGAATACAAGTGTGCTGTACTTAAGTCCTCCAAAATAAATCTTAAGTGGGGCTTAAGAGGTGTACATGGGACTTGTGCTGGCTATATTCATGGGGTAAATTTTACCTTAGAATCCTTACGTTCTATTAGATGCATTGATTAATAAGTATTTTCATAATTTTGGAGATGAATTGCAGCCTAGTGGCCTGAATGGTACAGGGGACTTGTACTGTGATGAGCTTCTTACCTCTGCAAAAGGTCATCTCTTTTCTTATATCGTCCTTTCCCTCTTGACTTTGCTCCTACATTACCTCCTTCCTAACTGTGCCATTTCTTTTCTATTCACCTTTTTATATTTGTGTGGAAGAGTCTTTCTCTTCTTGTGCACTGTGACCTCCTCCTTCTTTTTCAAATCTCTGATTCTTCAAACTTTTAACACCTTTCTTTGACCCCTTCAAGACATCTTTCTTATACTATCCCTTGACATTGTGTATATGTGTCTAATAACTAGATGGAAAGCTCTTTGGGGCAGGAACCATAGTGTCTGTTTTATGAATGTTCAGCTTGCAATGACAATGAAGAAATTGTCATTGAATGTTGGAAAAAGTTATGGAGTCCAGGTAAGATTATTTGTCGACTCAGACAGCAGATTCTCTTTGTGTAAAAGAAAGCAAATCTGTAGTGGTGCAATTGAAGAAATCTTTAATGATTCCCATAAAAACTAAGAGCCATAAAGGGCCTCCTTCTGTGAGTATAATTCCCATTTATATAAATGGGAATTTCATGCATGGATTAAGGGCAGCATGTGGATTTAAAATGCCTGGTTGATAGTATAACTGGTCACGCAAATTAGTGTAAGCCATTAGATGAATTTTATCACATATTTTATGCCAGATATATCCTTTGAGGACACAGCATTCTTTTGTCACACACAGTTACACATCTGAGACACATTAGTCAAGCAAAGTCATCTGCATGCGATCTCCTTAATACCTAGCTCTTTCCTTTATATCTTAATTATATCACTGAGGCTGAGTATATATTGAAGTATGGGAGAGATTGAGCTCAATTGTGAAAAGATAATAACAAGAGGTGAAGGATTCTGTGTGTTAGCCAATACGCCACTGTAGCAGGGTGGTCACCGGCTCCGGCCCAGAAAGGGTTAAAAACAGCCCTGGGAGGGGGCTGTGGCTGGAGAAAGCAGCTTTTAGGCTGAGCTGATTGGGGGAAGTGGCTGCAGCTGGGGCCATGCCCCAATCAGGCCTCAGCTGACCCTATATAAGAGTCTGGGAGCCAGGAGCTCAACAGTCTCTCTCTGCCTGCAGAGGGAGATGGGCTTGGCTGCAGGGAGCTAAGGACAGGGTACCTGACTGGAGCAGGCCTGGGGAAAGGCAGAGGAGCCGGGGAGCTCTAGCCTGGAAAGCCCCAGGCTGCAGCCTAGCAAAGGCCAACAGGTACTGGGGGTTTCAGAGGGCAGCCCAGAGGTAGGCCAAGGCAACAGGTCCAAACCCAACCTGGCCTATGATGAGTGGCTGACACTGCAGTCTGCCCCAGGGAGCGGGGGCTAGTTGGTGACTGGCAGTAGCCCACGACTGAGGCAAGGTGGGGATAGTGGGTGGGGGTTCCCCTGGGAGGGGGCGACCCAGAGAAAGGGGCACCGAGGTCCTGGGAGGGACATGAGGCCAGTGGCAAGGTGGATTACCAGCCTGCAGGAGGTGCTCCAGGATGCTGGAAGAGCTAATTCCCATGGACGACCAGCAGGAGGCGCCACAGGGGTGAGTCCGAATGGCTACAGCCACATAGATGGGTACTATGTGCATGGTACCCATTAATATATATATATATAGTGTGTGTGTGTGCACATGCGCACGCATTGGGGAAGTTATATTAACTGAATAAATTACGCTCTTGCCACAATTCCATTCACCCATGTCAAGTATCCTACAACAATTTTCAAAACTGAAGTTAGCGTCAGCATTAAAAAATGGGAAGCCTGTCCAAACCAAGATACGTGAATGGTGTGTTCTAGCGCAGGTTGGGATGTACCTCTGTGCCCAACTCCGTAGGGTCCAAAACAGAAGAAAAATGCAGAACAAAACAAGAAGTTAAGGATCTGTTACAAACTGATGGGTTGGGTTTTAGTGATGTGGGAAGAGTTTTGTAACTTGTAAAATCATATTATAAACACTGCTAGCTGAAAAGCATATCTTTGAAGTACACTTTCTGTGCTAGGTGAACGTTCTGGGACGTGCTTCCCAGAAAGAGGGTTCTCCCTGTCTCTTTTTTCTATGGTACTGCTTTGTCTTCAGAAAGTAAATTTGGCCAAGTTTGGTTATTTGGTCTCTTGAACATTTTTAAGAACAAACCATGAGCATAGTCAAACAATTCACTACATGTTTTAGTCAATACATGAGAAGTTCTAAAGGAAAGTCCTGAATATGTTAAGACATAACTGCCTTGAAAGGACCTGAAGCTTTCATATTGATGGTATCCACACCAATCCTTCTATCACTGAACAAAAGCACTTTTGGTATAGGAAAGGATACATATTGCTAGATTTTTTTTTTCATAGAAAAATAGAAATGCAGGGCTGGAGGGTACTTTGAGAGGTCATCAAATCCAGCCCCCCGCGCTGAGGCAGGACCAAGTAAACCTAAAGTATCCGTGATAGGTTTATGTCTAACCATGATGGGGATTTCACACCATCCCTTGGAAGCCTATTCCAGTGCTTAACTGCTCTTATAACTAGAATGTTTTTCCCCAGTATCTAACCTAAATCTTCCTTGCTGCAGATTAAGCCCATTACTTCTTGTCCTACCTTCAATAGAGGTGGAGAACAATTGATCAGTGTGCTCTTTATAACAGCCCTTAACATATTTGAAGGTTGTTTTCAGGTCCCTCCTACCCCCAGTCTTCTTTTTTCAAGATTAAACATACCCAGTAATTTTAACCTTTCCTCCCAGGTCAGGTTTTCTAAACCTTTTACCTTTTTTTTTTTTTTTTTTTTTAATGCTCTCCTCTGGACTCTCTGCAATTTTGTCCATCTTTTTTTCAAATGTGGCATCCCAAAACTGGATTTAATACTCCAACTGAGGCCTCACCAATGACAAGTAGAGTAGAATAATTATTTCCCATCTCTAACATATAACACTCCTGTTAATTATTAGAATATCAGTCTTTTTCACAACTCCATCACATTGTTACTCATATTCAATTTATGTTCCACTGTAAAACCCATCTCATCTGTGACAATATAAAATGGAATGGGATTATATTTAATCTGAATTTTGTAGACTTTGGCCAGAGGAATTCATAGTCCTTAGTTATTCCTCCACCATGGACTATTGGCTCTCAAAAAAGCTGCTTGAACCTCTGCATGACCATTTCATATCTAGTTTACATGATGATTTTGCAGCAAAATCTTGTGCTACAGTAGGAATTGCCAGTTACTATTGTTGTTGAACAGATTATTTTTTTCCAGCCTGAAAGCAGAAATTCAATAATCCATTACTGGAAAAGTGCTATCTGGAATGATTAACTAACCACATATATCCCTAACCACAGTCATCAGAGAATCCTTTGCCACAAAGCTGTTTCTGCTGTCCTTGAAAATGTGTCATTTTGGCCAACATCCACAGGCCTTTATAGAAGTCATTTTAAGAGCTGCTGTGTTGAGTAAAGTCATGTTTGGATGATTAGCAGGGATGACCCAGTAGGCATCTATCTGGTCTGTCCTTTGTTATTTTGCCAGTACACTTTGAAGTACTAGGAAGAAGTAAACAAATACAGAAACTGGGGAACAGTCAACAAGATTGAAAATTATTTCTCAATTTCCCAGTGGCTTTCAGCATGGGAACATGTGGAAATTTGAGGGAGTTTTGTGTCTGCAAGGGCTGGTAAACACAGGGATGCCGGGGGGGGCAAGTGGGGCAGTTTGCCCCGGGCCCCCCAGGGGCCCTGCGAGCCCTGGCCAATAATCCCTTCCCTGGCTACTCACCTGGCGGCGGTCCGGGTCTTCGGCGGCACTTCGGCGGCGGGCCCTCCAGTCGCTCTGGGTCTTGGGCAGTACCATCATTGACAGTTTGAGAAACACTCTGTGGCCAGCAAGGCTTCCTTCCACAGATCTTTGACTAGGACCAGGCATGAGCCATTGTATTTTTCAACCTATGAATATGTTGGGCTGTTGGATGAATTTCTTGTTCTGACAGAACTTCCATATTCTTATGCCCAAATTGATCGTGCATTTGAATGGTTTCCCCTACAATTTGGTCTAGAAAGACACTATGGTACAGTTTTCTGGCAATACCTGATATGTTTTGGCCTTGCAAAAATGTTCAGTTGAACTACTGACTGCAAGATACTCTAACTTCTTTAGAACAAAACTTCTGAACAGGGCCGGCTCCAGGGTTTTTGCCGCCCCAAGCAGCAAAAAAAAAAAAAAAAAAAAAAAAAAGCCGCGATCAGCCCTACAGCCGCCGCTTCAGTCTTCGGCGGCAATTCGGCGGCTGGTCCTTCGCTCCCAGCGGGACCAAGGGACCCGCCCCCGAAGACCCAGACTTGCCGCCCCAAAAACAGCTGGAGTGCTGCCCCTCTCCGTTGGCCACCCCAAGCACCTGCTTGCTGGGCTGGTGCCTGGAGCCGGCCCTGCTTCTGAAAGGCATTTTCTAGTCTGTTTCTAAGATTTCTGGCATGAGTACATCTGGAAGAATGGGATTCCAGTAGGAACCTCCATCATTAGATCCAGCCTAGCAACCTGAGACAATCTTAGATTATTTTCCCAGTTGGGCATTATCTTTTATGCTTCTTTGCAGGCCCCTGGAACAAAGCTGGCCTGAGACATGCAGGGAACTGAGATACTAGAGATCCCAGCAGCCTACCAGGAATGAAAGGTGGGGATAACAGAAGGGGTTGACCTTATGCCTGTTTAATCCCCATTTTTGCAACAGACAATATAGAATTAGGAATCTAAGTCCCAAGGAGCCTAAACTGGGAGAGGGCATCAAAATAGATTACTTTTTACTGTTTACTTAGAAACACCAATGCTTTCATCAAATAATGTGGCTGAGACATGTCTTAAGGGTTTCTTGCCTCTGCTGCAGTCAGTCTCCTCTAAGTAAATAAGCAATTTTATTCCTAGAGACCTTAGGAGATGAACAAGGTAAAGACCCTTGGGGCAATGCACAAGCTAAATACCATTCATCTTCACAGATAGATATGAAACTCCTCTCTGAGAGAATCTAAAGATTTCTTTTGTGACTTGCTTGCATGGGGACATAAAGGAAAGTTTTGCTTAGATCTGCTTTTAACAGAGTCACTTAATTAGTCTTCATTCTTTGAGACCGTCCTTGCAAAATTGTTTGGATGTCAAATTGATTTAGGTATTTTAGATTTATAGCGGTGTTATGACTTTTAGTTGACCTATGGACTGCAAACATGGAAGCTTAACCAATAATCATCATCTCTTTAAGACCTGAGAGTGTAAGACTTCTCTGATTTCCTCCTTTACAACCTTGGAGGTATTTGTCTGTCTGTATTTGTGAAGGGACGTTGACTAATATACACTGCCTAGCATATATACATATATTAATATGTATAGCTGCACTATATACAGTATTATTAAGCATAAATAGCATTAAGCATAAATATTATAGCAGTTATATAGCCTAAACTGGCCTATGATTTTTATATAACATTGCTCACTTATGCTAAGTGTCTCATAATTCTTTGCATTCACTGAAGTAAGTTTTGGCTTGAGCTAATAGGGAAGCTGTCAAGATCCGGACAGATGAGTGCTTTACCATAACAATAGAAAAGGTGTTACTCTCACAGGCCAGTGGGAATGTCCCAAAGGAAGCGGACAAGACAGATGATTGTTCTACCCTAGTACAAACATAGGAAGTGCCTTCACAGCCTTTGGTACCAGGAAGGCGTGTGTTTAGAACAAAGATATAAGGGATAGACCACGGTACCAGAAAATCAAAGCAGAAAGCTAATTGGTTAAATCTAGTTTCAGATGATACATTTTACTTGTAAAGAGGTAGTGTTTTAAAAGACCGCTTTAGAGGGTGTAACTTTGGGAGCATACCTTCTGTGTAGGGTTAATGTAAGAACACTGCATGAGTGGCTTCCCAGAAACTGGTATTGTATAGGACCTTTTTATGTACTATATTACTGGCTCAGAGCAATAAACCTGACTGACATTGGTTATTTGGTCTCTTGAATGTATTTTATAATGAACCAAAGGGGTCTATACAGTTTATCAACAGGAAAGACCTCTTGCATAGGCTTGCAATTGAAATATGCTGTCAATTCCTCCAACATCTACTTCATTACAGACAGCGGAAGGTTTAGTCTTTTTCCTAGTTCTCAGCACTTTAGACCAGACCTTCAGATGATATAAAACAGCATAGAATTAACTTCACCAATACACTGATTTACACTAAGTGGAGGATCCTCCACTTATTTCAACTTGCATGCTGTTGCCAGGGCCTGATTTGGGAAGGACTGAGAATTTCATATTGATGTTGACAGAGGATTTATCTAAAATGGGTTTACAGACTTAGACCTCTTAGATTTGAAGGCAGTACCCAAATAATCACACCTCTCCCAACATTCTGGGGTAGTGTGTCCTGCCACTCAATGAACTAGAGTCCCAATCAGTGATATCTGTATATACAAATTTAATCTAATACTGTGCCTCTAAGTTTTTTTAATTCATCCTGATGTTCCTTACTTTGACTTTTCTATCATAAGCTTCCTCAACTCTTTGCCTGTAAATATTTATAAAAATGTATTCCAAAAAATGGTATAAGTGGGCATCACTGCCCTGATTAGTTCTGCATTGCGTCTTATTCAGCAACATTATACAGTAATGATTAGGAAGACCACATCATCAGGAGCAGTCAGAAGTTGTTTTCATTAACAGATGGTATTGGTGTAACTATACCAGCAATCTATTTTTCCATTACACTTCAAGCATCTTCCATTTTCTATTCTAGTGAGAGATAGTGTGGCCATAGATATGTTTTAAAAAAAATCATACTATTTGAATGATTAGGTAGTAAAGATCCAAAGCACTGACAAATTCTGCTCTTCTATGGCCACATTTAAGTCTTTTTAAAACCATGAGGCATCTGTACAACAGAAACTGATACAAAGGTTCCGATCTCTGCGGATTTATTTCTGTGTGTTTTGGTCCATAAAAGAAGAATTTTGGACCTGAAACCAGCTATCTTCAAACCCACATATATATAATCTCCAGAGCAATAATTGTTACAATGGAATTCATGGCACCTCCATCTGTAAATTAAAGTTCTATTTTCCTGTGTTTGCTTTATTAAATTAGTTTAAACTAGTATGCAAGGTAATGTAGTAAAACTTTGTTTTTCTATTATGTGCCATATTTTCTAAATTTTTTAAAATGATACAATGTATGGTACATATTATATACTTCTTGTAATTATCTTAAGGAGTTTCTAATTTAAATGTTTAAAGGGAACAGACAATCAGTTTTTATGAGTGCAAAATTGTTATTGCAGGAAAGATCCAAGTTTTGACATTCAATTGTTCAGGAACTTTGCCAACAAGAGAAAAAATGAGTAATTTTCTATTAGCTACTAAATCTGCATATAGATAAGCTTCTCCATTTTTTTTGAATCATAGATATCAATCATGCATGGTCATCAGTATCTCATACATATTCAACAGGACAAACTGTAATGTGTGATTAAGCCTGTTACAAAGTGACAATATTGTATCTTGTTTTTATCTCCGGCTCTGTGTACTCAGAACTCATAGGTTATTTCCATCTCGTAATCTGACAGCATTGTCTGTGTTCTACAAAGAACCAAAGCTCCCTAGGTTCTTGCATTGATGTACATTGCAGATCCGAACTATCCAACACTCTTTAAGTGGTACTGGAGGAATCCCTGTATTTTGATTCTGTTTTTGTTTTTTCCCCAGAAAGAGTTCAGTAGTAGTCAGAGGCCTGGTCTACATGACAATTTTAGGTCGAATTTAGCTTAGTTACCTCGATTTAAGCCTGGACCTGTCCACACCACGAAGCCCTTTTTTTTACTTAAAGGGCTCTTTACATCGATTTCTTTACTCCACCTCCGACGAGGGGATTAGTGCTGAAATCGGCTTTGCCGGGTCGAATTTGGGGTAGTGTGGATGCAATTGATGGTATTGGCCTCCGGGAGCTATCCCAGAGTGCTCCATTGTGACCGCTCTGGACAGCGCTCTCAACTCAGATGCACCGGCCAGGTAGACAGGAAAAGGCCTGTGAACTTTTGAATTTCATTTCCTGTTTGCCCAGCGTGGAGAGCACAGGTGACCACGCAGAGCTCATCAGCACAGGTAACCATGATGGAGTCCCAGGATCGCAAAAGCGCTCCAGCATGGACCGAACGGGAGGTACGGGATCTGCTCACCATATGGGGAGACGAATCCGTGCTAGTTGAACTCCGTTGCAGTAAACGAAATGCCAAAACATTAGAAAGTCTCAAAGGGCATGAAGGACAGAGGCCATAACAGGGATGCACAGCAGTGCCGCATGAAAATTAAGGAGCTAAGGCAAGCCTACCACAAAGCCAGAGAGGCAAACGGAAGGTCCGGGGCGGAGCCGCAGACATGCCGCTTCTACGCCGAGCTGCATGCCATGCTGGGGGGTGCAGCCACCACTACCCCAACCCTGTGCCTTGACTCATTCAATGGAGAATCACACAACACGGAAACGGGTTTTGGGGACGAGGAAGATAGCTCACAGCAAGGAAGCGGAGAAACCTGTTTTCCCAAGAGCCAGGATACGTTTTTCACCCTGGACCTGGAGCCAGTAACCCCCGAACCCACCCAAGGCATGCTCCTGGACCCTGAGGGCGGCAGACAAGGGACCTCTGGTGAGTGTACCTTTGTAAATATTAGACATGGTTTAAAAGCAAGCGTGTTTAATGATTAATTTGCCCTGGCAGTCGCGGCCAGTACAGCTACTGGAAAAGTCTGTTAACATGTATGGGAATGGAGCGGAAATCCTCCCGGGACATCTCCAGAAAGCTCTCCTGGATGTACTCCTAAAGCCTTTGCAAAAGGTTTCTTGGGAGGGCTGCCTTATTCCGTCCGCCATGGTAGGACACTTTACCATGCCAGGCCAGTAGCACGTAGTCTGGAATCATTGCATAACAAAGCATGGCAGCGTATGGTCCCGGTGTTTGCTGGCATTCAGACAACATCCATTCCTTATCTCTCTGTGTTATCCTCAGGAGAGTGATATCATTCATGGTCACCTGGCTGAAATAGGGTGCTTTTATTAAGGGGACATTCAGAAGTGCCCGTTTCTGCTCGGCTGAACAGAAATGTTTCCCACTGTTAGCCATGCGGTGGGGGGAGGGGTGAAGTGATCATCCCAGAGAATTCGGTGTGTGTGTGTGGGGGGTGTTAGTTGGGTTTGTGCTGCACGTTAACCGGGAAACCGCAGCCCCTCCTTTTAAATTGCCAACCCATTTTAAATGGCCAACCCAACGGCCGCTTTGTATGGGAAATGAGGGCGCTGCTGTTTGAAACCATTCCCACATGTTATAAAGGTTAAAGAAGCCAAAAGACTGTGGCTTACCATGGCTACCTGCAAGCTCAATTCTGTTGCCTGGCACTGCGTGAGTGATCTCTCACACCAAACCGGCAGGCCCATAAGAGGCAAAATGCGACCTTGTAATGAAAGCACAGGTGCTGTGTAATGTGAACAGCAAGGTGTAACGTGAAAGAGTGATCCTATTGTTCTCTAACATGTCTCTTTAACTACCAATCTCCCTTTCCCCCCACCAGCTGTGAATGTTTCTCCTTCGCAGAGACTAGCGAAGATTAGAAGGAGAAAAAAGCGCACTCGGGGTGACATGTTCTCGGAGCTCCAAATGTCCTCCCACGCTGACAGAGCACAGTAGAATGTGTGGAGGCAGACAATGTCCGAGTGCAAAAAAGCTCAATATGAACTTGAGGAGAGATGGCGGGCTGAATCGCAGGCTGAAGAGAGTAAGTGGCAGGCCGAAGAGAGTAAGTGGCATCAGATTGCTGACAGAAGGCAAGAGTCAATGCTCCGACTGCTGGAGCATCAAACTGATAAGCTCCAGCATATGGTTGAGCTGCAGGAAAGGCAGCAAGAGCACAGACCGCCGCTACAGCCCCTGTGTAACCAACAGCCCTCCTCCCCAAGTTCCATAGCCTCCTCACCCAGATGCCCAAGAACGCGGGGGGGGGGCGGGCGGCTCTGGCCACCCAGCCACTCCACCCCAGAGGATTGCCCAAGCAACAGAAAGCTGGCCTTCAATAAGTTTTAAAGTTTTTAATTTTTAAAGTTTTAAAGTGCAGTGTGTCCTTCCCTCCTCCCTCACCCCTCCCTGGCAGTTATCCCCCTATTTGTGTGATGAATTCATAAAGAATGCATGAATGCGAAGTAACAATGACTATTGCCTCTGCAAGCGGTGATCGAAGGGGGGGAGTGTGGCTAGCTTACAGGGAAGTAGAGTGAACCGGGGGTGGGGGGGGTTCATCAAGGAGAAACAAACAGAACTTTCACACCATAGCCTGGCCAGTCATGAAACTGGTTTTCAAAGCTGTTCTGATGCAC
The DNA here is from genome assembly GCA_003942145.1 of Platysternon megacephalum. Lineage (NCBI taxonomy): Eukaryota > Metazoa > Chordata > Testudines > Platysternidae > Platysternon > Platysternon megacephalum. Next base: position 6,961,241 of record QXTE01000063.1, read on the forward strand.
ACCGCGCCCTGCTGTGCTCTTCTAACCGCCCTGGTGTCTGGCTGCGCGTAATTAGCGGCCAGGCGATTTGCCTCAACCTCCCATCCCGCCATAAATGTCTCCCCCTTACTCTCACAGATATTGTGGAGTGCACAGCAAGCAGTAATAACAATGGGAGTATTGGTTTCGCTGAGTTCTATCCAAGTCAGTAAACTGCACCAGCGCGCTTTTAAACGTCCAAATGCACATTCTACCACCATTCTGCACTTGCACAGCCTATAGTTGAACAGGTCCTGACTACTGTCCAGGCTGCCTGTGTATGGCTTCATGAGCCATGGCATTAAGGGGTAGGCTGGGTCCCCAAGGATAACTATAGGCATTTCAACATCCCCAACAGTTATTTTCTGGTCTGGGAAGAAAGTCCCTTCCTGCAGCTTTTGAAACAGACCAGAGTTCCTGAAGACGTGAGCATCATGTACCTTTCCCAGCCATCCCATGTTGGTGAAATATCCCTTGTGATCCACCAGTGCTTGCAGCAGCATTGAAAAGTACCCCTTTCGGTTTATGTACTCGCTGGCTTGGTGCTCCGGTGCCAAGATAGGGATATGGGTTCCATCTATCGCCCCACCACAGTTAGGGAATCCCATTGCAGCAAAGCCATCCACTATGACCTGCACATTTCCCAGAGTCACTACCCTTGATATCAGCAGGTCTTTGATTGCGTGGGCTACTTGAATCACAGCAGCCCCCACAGTAGATTTGCCCACTCCAAATTGATGTCCGACTGACCGGTAGCTGTCTGGCGTTGCAAGCTTCCACAGGGCTATGGCCACTCGCTTCTCAACTGTGAGGGCTGCTCTCATCTTGGTATTCTGGCGCTTCAGGGCAGGGGAAAGCAAGTCACAAAGTTCCATGAAAGTGCCCTTACGCATGCGAAAGTTTCGCAGCCACTGGGAATCGTCCCACACCTGCAACACTATGCGGTCCCACCAGTCTGTGCTTGTTTCCCGGGCCCAGAATCGGCGTTCCACGGCATGAACCTGCCCCATTACCACCATGATTTTCACATTGCTGTGGCCCGTACTTTGTGAGAAGTCTATGTCTATTTCCTCATCACTCTCGTCACCGCGCTGCTGTTGCCTCTGCGCTGCTGTTGCCTCCTCCTCCTCCTCCTCCTGGTTTTGCTTTGACAGGTTCCGGCTATGCATATACTCCAGGATAATGCGCGTGGTTGTCATAGTGCTCATAATTGCCGCGGTGATCTGAGCGGGCTCCATGATCCCAGTGCTATGGCGTCTGGGCAGAAAAAAGGCGCGAAACGATTGTCTGCTGTTGCTTTCACGGAGGGAGGGAGGGAGGGAGGGAGGGAGTGGGGGCCTGACGACATGTACCCAGAATCACCCGCGACACTGTTTTTGCCCCATCAGGCATTGGGATCTCAACCCAGAATTCCAATGGGCGGCGGAGACTGCGGGAACTGTGGGATAGCTACCCACAGTGCAACGCTCCAGAAGTCGACGCTAGCCTCGGTACTGTGGACGCAGTCCGCCGACTTAATGCACTTAGAGCATTTTGTGTGGGAGGACACACAATCGACTGTATAAAAACGATTTCTATAAGACCAACTTCTATAAATTCGACCTAATTTCGTAATGTAGACATACCCAAAGAAAAGACACATTGCTAGCCCAAAGACTTTCTTCCTGCTGCATTTCAAAAGCTTATTGTAAACAACGGATGTATCTGAGTTTATCAGAAAACAATGTTTTTAAAATAATCTTTTATATTGGGAAGCGTTAGAAAATCTTAATAAAGAACTTACTGTGGGCTCCCCCTAATGTTTAGATAGTAAGCACATTGAGACACGTACGTTGTCTTCATGTTTGCCTGTACAGCCTTGTACTGTTGCCACTATATATAATTATCTTCATCCATTAGCCTATAATTATAAAACGTTAAATCTTACTAAAACAAAAACTTGTCAGCAAAGTCTATATCCAGCTTAAAGAGATGTTATTGCTACTATGAGAGAACTCACTTTTGCTGGGTGTTAAATGCATAAGAATAAGAGGTCCAAAGCAATACTTTATCAACCAAAATGATTGACAGAAAGTGAGGGCAAAAGAATTATACTTTGCCTTAGTCTACGGTTCACTGTCAGTGAATATTCATAAACAGTGCGACCAGGGTCAGAGTCCCTCATTAGGAGGCTGAGAAAAACATACTTCACCTCTATGAAGCCCAGGGTTGCTGGCTTGGAGAAGAAGTTGAGAATCAGAATATTTCCTAGATAAGCTCTTGACAGTAAAGCAATCAGGTACATGGCAGTATGTGACAGTATTACTTAGCAATGCATAAAGAAAGAAACAGAAAAGGATTATATATATAAATAAAATTAGGGGCACATATCAAGAGAGACAGACAGACGGTCACTCCTATGTTTAGCTAATGTGTTAATATTTTCAGGAAAATAAATGTAGACACTGGATATATTACAACCCTCGGTTGTAGCACCATACAATTAAACAAAGGAGGTGGGGCGGAAGGGGGGAATGAAATATACATATACACACATGCATGTGGCTGCAGGCAACAGCACCAGAATGCACATCAGATGACAGCAAAGACTTGGGCATCTGAGCTTGCAAGTTAACTTCAAAATTTCATGCTCCTCCACGGTAGTCCATTTAAAAGAATAAACACTCTTGTACCAGATGTGCACAATAACTGGCTTTTCCTAATTGTTGAGAGGCTGGAGAAGAAGATTTGTGGCAGCTTCCTGACTCAAATCACGTCAAATCATAGAGTGCTCAGAATGTGGCAATGCTATATTAAATATACAGATCCTAGACAATGCCATGTGTTGATTCTGGTAAACGATCAAATTGCTGACATTGGTACTGCATTAATGGAAGATCTGTACCGTGTTGAACATATGCTTCTCAACAGGCAATATAGTACTATTTAGAATACGGAGATGCTGTGCTGTATGCACAGAACTGGGGCTTTTTTGTTGTTGTTGCCCGGAACAGAATGTGAGATTTAACCCACTGCTCCCATCACCTTCAATAGGAGCTGTGGCTGTCCAGCACTTTTTAAAATCAGGCCTTTTATTTAGGTGTCTTTATATGGATTTAGGAGCCTAACTGAGGGCAGCCACACTGAAATGTTGTTTGTGTGTCTCCCCACACATGTTTTAGGCAATGAAACATCACAAACCAGACGGTATCTAGGCACTTATTTATATATTATTGTTCAATTTCCAATCCTTTTTTTGTATCTGCAGAAATACAGTTAAATACAATATATAGCATCGCCTATTATGTAGACTAACAAGCATTCTAAAACTAGCATAGTTCTTTTCTCAAATTTTAGTTCTCTCTCTCTCTCTCACCTACCTTATCTTTTCTGGTTAAGCCTGGTGGCATGGTACCTGCCTAAGAAATAAGACTCTTGATTTAATTTTATTTATTTTAATCACCAGAGTTTCTGGCAACACAGTCACAACAAATACCAGTATAGAACCCCCATAGAGTCTTTTCTCTCCATAGAACAACTTCAGTTTTAGTATATCTGTGTCACTGCCGGATGATCCTGTCTTCCAAGCATCTCTGCAGGCAGGAGAAATATTAGGGCTAGGTGTGATCAACCACTGCAAACCCATACAAGGGCAGATGCTAATACCACTGCTGGCTGAGTCATTTGTAGGGATTGAACGTGGGATCTCTGAATCCTAATCATAAACCTTTATGTATAGGCCATTAGAGGGGGGGAGGGACCCATGCTCTACTTGAGAAGAGACTGCTTGATACCTCCACTCATTGGTGAATAAACTGTTTAAAAAAGGATGGGGAGGATAAGCCGAGGCCACTCAAGAAAATCTGCTTTTCTAGGTAAAACTTCAGTGTGTTGTTCCCCTTCCCCACTACAAAAACACACCCCACCCTTGAGCATACCAGGTTGCAACACCACTCACTCAGATTTGGCCTAGTCATCCCCAGAAATATTCCATACTAGGCAGATATCTAGTTTACCTATAGCTAGAGTGGCCTCTAAGGGTTAGAGAGAAAGCACAGCCATTACCCTCCCCACACCATATCGACCTGGACAGTACAACACCCCATGGAAAAAAATTGCACAATTCTAATGGATAACACATAGCATACACTCCACATGCACCAAATAGTCATGAGAAATCATGTCTCCTGGGGAACGTTCTCTCTTGGTTCTCCTCAAGGGGTGGTGCAGTTCTACACCGACCCCTTTGCAGGGCTCAATGACAGTTGCACAACTAGGGTTGCCAACCCTCCAGGATTGGTCTGGAGTCTCCCAGAATCAACATCCATCTCCTGGTGACTATTGAAAGCAATCCAGGAGATTTTAATAGGATATTTTAAGAAGATGACATTATGTCACGTTGGAAAAAAAAAAAAAATCTCCCGGAATAGCTTCAGTCAGAGTTGGCAACCCTATGCACAACCCCTGCCGTTCTTAAATGACAAAAAGTTATACTTTACTCTCTGACCACAATACAGAATTTTCAATATGTGGAATGGCTTGAGCAAAAAAGCACAATCTGCTTCCCATACCCTACGTACATACTGTATGTGCAATTATTCAGATTATAGTCCACATTCTACAAATGGATCCCCGTACATGGACCCTTGGGGCCATTGATTGACACTCACTGGGCATGATGGTATACAAAGGTAAGACTGTGGCCTATGTTTATTTTAACTGAAAGAAAATATTAAAAGTAAATGAGCATTTTCATCTCATGGATATAATGATAAAGTCAGAGTGTAAATTCCAGTTTTTTATAGAAACCCATATTACAATCCTTTGTTAACAGGAGCAAAGAAAATAAGCAAATTAAAGTATTTCAGTCAAGCCTGATTTTTTTTCCCTTTACTGTTTGTAGGAAAGCACGCTTTAATGACAGCTTTCCTCCCCCAGTTTTGACCTTTTAATCCAATTTTCCAGCTAGATCTGAGTGAGGCAAAAGAGTTGGCATATTTAGAAAAATATCATTGTATCATATCAAAATTGTATCAATGCTGTATTCTATATGAGCAGTAAGGATGCTCTAAGAGTGAATTACAACATGGGTTCAGGAGAGGCTTCTGATTAAAGTCACCTTGTGTTTGTGTGCTTTAAAAAATAATTTGAACTATGTTATTGCAAATGAATGCTTGATAGCTCTGGAGATAATTCTTCTAAATAAGCGAGTTTATCACAGAAAAGGTATAGCACAGAAAGCAGAAATGCAAACATCGCCAGACTAGTGTCCTGATCTTGCAAACACTTATGAACATAAGTAACTTTACACACGTTGGCCAAAGTGTCAAAAGAGATCAACTTTCATTTTGGAGAGTCAGTATGGTCTCGATAGAGCACTGGACTGGGGCTCAGGAGACTTGGGTTTGATTCCCAGTTCTGCCTCAGGCCTGGTGAGTGCCCTTGGGCAAGTCACTTCCCCTCTCTGTAACTCAGTTTTCCAATCTGTAAACTGGGGACAATGGTAGTGACATCCCTTTGTAAAGTGTTTTAAGATCTACTGATAAAAAGCACTATAACAGCTAGGTATTATTATTGAGCACCTGAGACCATCAACACTGCAAATTTTTCCCTACATGATTAACTTTAAGCATGTGTGTAATTCACTGAGAGTGTTTGTAGACAGGACCTAAGTATGTGGCCAGATTTTCAGAAGAGTTCAGCATGCAGCACCTCTTACCAAGAACAATGGGAGCTAAAATCTCTTGAAAAATCTGTCCACTTCTTTTAGGTGCCTAAAGAGGAGCTGAGCTCTTCTGAAAGTGTCACCCTGTGTGGTTAGGTCTTTGTATGATCAGGACCCCAACACCCTGCCATTCTTTTCCTTTAAGGTATACTTCTAGGTACCTTAAACTACCTCGTGGTAGTTCTGTTCAGCCCTTGGCCTTCCTGCTAAGAATCCCAGCAACTCTACACATACCAGCTAGCGTGACAGTGTTTTTGTCATGCAGATACCACTTCAATAAGAACCAGACAGATTGCCAAATAGGAAAATGATATCTATTTTGTTATTGCTATCATGTAAACCAGCTGTACAATACCAGATTGGGTTTCAAATGAAAGGTAGGAGGAATGGTTCCAAGGATCCTTAAAACAGCACATGCTGTGACAGATGAAAGTGGACATGCCAAATGCATATGTAAACATTTATTTGTTCTCATTGTCCTTCAACAGCTAATGCTCATGCTGTATACAACTCAAAAGAGGATAGGCAGAGGCTGTTCTAGTCTCTTCTACTGTGTTTCTCACATCACATCTATCACAATGTGGTATTTGAGTGCCTGTTCTAAAAATGCATTAAATAAGGTGTGTTTACGTCTTTATTTCTCTCCATCTTGAGGGGCTTCCACTATATGCAGTTTTGGAAATCTGTTCCAGGCCTATTTATTTAAAGGAAAGGGTGAAAGAAAAGGCAGAAAAACAGCAGAATGGATGGGGGGGAAACAAGCGATGTTTTATTGGTCTGACTAATTCCAAAATGAAGGTTGATAAAAAGTATTCTGAAACAAAGTTTAAAAAAATCATTTCATGGAGTACCTGTTGCTGCTGTTAGAATGCTCCACAGAGGTGTCAACTACTGGGATTAACTTTACTATTAACTTTATTAACTTTACTATTAACTTTATTATTCATCCATTTTGTGATTTAAAAACAACAACAACAAGAGTTTCGGGTGCCTTAGGCTATCTACTTTCAATATTTAAAAAACAGTTTGCAAAATACTGCCAACTGGCATTTGTTCAGAGCATGTTAATGATGTGTATTGGCATTTGGATGGGAGATTACGACAGCAAAACTTTTTGTGAACCATCTTTTGTGTTAAACCGGTTGTCTGAGCATTATTGAAGAGGACAGTCTGTCAGAGATTAGCATTGTTCAGTAAGTAATCTATTCCACTTCACATTCTGTCCTGAAACATAAATCATACATCAAAAGGAACCTTTTTTGTCACTGCTTTGCCTTTTGATCCTTCCTAGTCAAAGACTAATATGAAAGCACATACACGAGGAAATAAAAAAATACAGTCATGAAAAACAATACCCCTTCTAGCATATAGAACACAACTCAAAAGAACCAGCTGATCCTCCAAGCTTGCCAGATGGGTCCTACCAATTACGTTTAAATTATGAGATGGAGATTCTCTAGGGAATTTAGTATGTAAAGTAGAAATCCTTGCCACTTTCCCCTTCTCCAGTTTTCCTCAGAGCAACAAGCAATTCCTGAACCAAGTCTGAAAATAAACTCTTTGGATGGGTGCATAAATCATAGCAGTAACACATCTATTCCCTGAATGTCTTAAATTGGTCTGTAGACTCAAAACAAACTTTCTGAAAAGGTAAGTGTGAATCACGCTACAGTGCTCAGAAATGAGCAAGATAGCTGATCAATTTCAAGATAATTCTTTGAATATTTTAAAATCACTCTCTCTTCCTCCTCCCATTCCCCAACTCACAAAAGCTTCATTAGACCCTTACCAAACCTCTGTAGGATGAAAGAAGATATTCTTCTTGAGCTATGGTTATAGAACCATTCTTGCTTGGAGAGGTCTAATTAAAGTTTATTCAGTCATTTTTGTCTGCTGGAAAGATCTCCCTTAAAGTGAAAATGAAATCCAGATGAAGTAAAAAAGAATAATTGGCTAAGTAAGATTCATGAAGTGTTAAACATATTTTAGAAAGTTATAATAGATTAGTATAATGGAAAATCTCTGTGTGTTAGCACTGATCTAACGTTTCTTTGGAAATATATAACAATGTAATATTCAGAGGCTTCTCATCCTGAGTAGCTTTTTACTCTTGCAATGTGTGACTATAATTAAAAGAAAACAGAAATACTAAAAAGCTGTGCTGAGTTCAGTGTGATCTGCATGCTAGAAGTCTCTTGTACCAGGAGGAAAGGGAGGAAGGAACAAAGATGAAAATCTGCTTCCATCAAGAATTCAAGTTGAGTGTTTGGGAAATGAAAAGAATTTCCCTTTGTACTGCAACAATTAATTTCCAACTGAATGGCAGAGGCTTTGGTGGTGGGGAGGAGTGGGGGTGGAAGGAAAGAATTCAGTTGATGTGTTCATGAATAATGATCCCATGACATTGCAAAAGTGTGGTTATTAATTCCAGACAGATTCCACACATCCCAGAATCCAGACCACTGCTCTCTTTCCGACCAATACATAAGCCCTGGAACCTGGCTCTCAAATAGCTCCAGTTTGGTTAAATAAGCGAGAATCAGCAGTCGTTGGGTTTCAAGAAACCTCATGGGGAATAAAACAATATCTCCCCTCTTACAAAATGGAATTATTAAAAACAGTGAGGAAATAATTATATTTTCAATACAGTGAATTTGAAGAAAGCGATGGTCACAAATCCAAGACAAAGCCAAAGGTCTGGATGGTAGGAATCCAAACCCATTTTACTACGTAGGGTTTCTCTGTCCTTTCACACTGTTTTTTATTACTATCCCTCCCCAAAAAAATACAACAACATTTCTGTGGTTTTTTGAAGTGGAAATACCTCTGGAAAATGATCTCATTTACCACAAGAAGGCATGCTAGCAAATCTGGAAACACCACAACAATTTATTTCTTTTGCTATGTACCCAGCGCAAATGAAAGTACAGAAAAATGTTTCAAACACCATGAGCCCAATGGTGAAAAGGTCATTGCTTTATTCCAAGTGAATCTGAAAATTGTCCTTTTCTTCTGTAGTAAGAAATATTCAAAGCAGGATCCACTGCAGTCTGCCTCAACAAATAAAGGAAAATCCTGTAAGAAAAGAGCTTTGCTAAATGATACAAAACTCAGTGCATATCTTTCACCATAAGAAAGATTCTCCAGGATCTACAACTGCAACCTAAAAGGAGCTCAGAAGCCCCCACTAAAGCAAATGGCTCCTTTAGTGATAGATGAGCTTTTTGAGAGGAAAAGGGTCTCTTCCCCTCTCCTAGCAATAGCAAACTGACATTTCCAGTATCTTACAGACTTGGATTTAGTAAAAACTCAGTGAGAAGGCCCATCTCTGATGTTGAGCACTGAGAAACAATTCCAAAAAATACATACAGATTACACTACAAGGTGAAGACCCTGATCCTGTGACAACCAAAGTCAAATATGCCATTAACTTCAATGATGCAATATGAAAGACTATATGCATCTCTTATGTTATCATATTTTTCATTTGTGGCTTTTGGAAGTAACACTTCTTTAAAAATGGTGGCCATAGACCCAAACTGATTCTTCCAATTCACTCCAACGAGGAAACAATTTGGCCCATAATGTTCTGACTACAGGCTAAGAGCAGGCAGGGGAAAACAGCTGGGAAAAGAAAAGGCAGACAAATAGGTGAAAATGTGAATGTGGGAGCAGAGACAAAGGAGGCTAGGGAAGGCCAGAAATACTGGAGAAAAGAAATAAATATTAATACATTGTTTCAAAGTACCTCACCCAGGGAATCTTCAAAAATGTACTGGGGTTTTATAGTGCATTGACTTGCTGCTAAGTACGCCATTCATTTAGTGTCTGGGACAGCTGCCCTCTTTCTGTGGAAATCTGATTCCCATGAGAAACCCAAACTCAAGCCTTGCTCTGCTATTGCTTAGCCTAAGCTTTGATTAAATAAGTAAAGAAGAGAATTCACTCTCCTCTGTATTATTATCCCCCCATCAACAATTCATATTTAATATTTCATAAAAGTATAAAATATTCCCTTGTAATTGTTGACTGCTGCAGTCACAAGTTAATGGTCATTTGTTTCTGTGCCATAATGCATTTTTAAAGGAATGAACTGTGCCGGGAATGGAAATATTTTCTTTATCAATATCCAGCTCCAGGGCTGGCAAGCAAAAATACTACGTGTCCTTTATCCACTATGACTCATGAATGTGAGGCACAGCAGAGGGGAGGGGTGTATTGCAGGCTCCACAGACCGTTTTAGGAAGCATGTGCAGATAACTGTATATTGTCCACAGAGCTGACGTTGCCATCATTTTCTCATTTAAGACCATACGTTGCTCTAGCACTGCAACAGTAGAGATTAAATCTAACGCTAGCTCTTTTACTCGGCATATTCAAATCGCAGGTTTCTTTGAGTTTTAAGAATTCTAGACAAAGGATTGCAGGAGACAATGCTGCTGCACAAACTGAAGCATTTGATATTTTGTTGGACTAAGAACAATATACAGAAGGCTCATGTCTGTGAACAGCTAAAACACTAGAACCGGGGTTTTCTCTAGCCACCATGACAACCACTGCATTGGCACACATGTAGAATGGAGGAAAACAAATGGAAAAGCTATTTAAGGTTGACTCCTACTCCAAAATGACAATAATTAAGGGGGGGAGGAGAAACTACTTAGGAGAAAAACCAAAACAATGAAAAAGGTTTGTTTATTACCACCTTTGCACCTGTTGTCCCATGAAGCCTGTTACCTGGAATGTGGGGATTAAGGGGCAAACTTCAGTGTAATGTGCAGCAATGCTATAATTAAAGCTGAGATTATTCTTTTCTTCCATATCCCTATTTCAGCTTTCTCATAACTTAAAATAAAACAAAGAAACAACGATAACATTTTTTAGGCTTGGTCTAAGGCTGGATGTGTATGCTCACATCTCTCTCTCACACATAAACTTTTAAAACAGAGTTTAATTAACATCAGTCTGGCTGCTTGTGAGTTGTCTAAACCAGTGGTTCTCAAAGCCGGTCCGCCGCTTGTTCAGGGAAAGCCCCTGGCAGGCCGGGCCGGTTTGTTTACCTGCCGCATCCGCAGGTTCGGCCGATCGCGGCTCCCACTGTCCGCGGTTCGCCACTCCAGGCCAATGGGGGCTGCGGGAAGCGGTGTGGGCCGAGGGATGTACTGGCCGCCCTTCCCGCAGGCCCCATTGGCCTGGAACGGTGAACCGCGGACAGTGGGAGCCGCGATCGGCCAAACCTGCGGACGCGGCAAGTAAACAAACTGGCCCAGCCCGCCAGGGGCTTTCCCTGAACAAGCGGTGGACTGGTTTTGAGAACCACTGGTCTAAACAAATCAAACACATTAGTCCACCTATACACCACAGTATACTGAGGAAGAAAACATGTATTTAAAGTGAGATTGTTATATCTATTTTTTTCCTCCCTAAAACAGATTTTTTAATATAGTGAATTCTTTCAGGTTTAAACTTCCAGTCTGTTTTTTTTTCTTTTCTTTTCTTAATCTTGAAAAATTACTGGCCACATTTTGTCCATGATGACAGAGTAAGGGGAGTAGTGTTCACTGCCTCATCTGTTACAGGAATCTTACCATTTAGGGAAGAGATTTGGAAGTGCATAACATTGCTTTTCTAAACAGGATCATAGCACACACCTAATTTCTGTAAACAAGGGTCTGATACTGAGCACAGCAAGGCTCCCAAATGCTTTGACTCTCAAACCCAAAGCTCAGGTGACTAAAAACCAGCCTTTCAAATATTTAGGAGATACAATAGGGATGTGTGGAATAATGCAACTTTGAATGAATAAAATCTCACCAGAAAAGCTTTCCATTCCAAATTCCAGACCAAAGATGTTCAAGAAAATTAGGTTACATTTGACTTATCTGAAATACAGAGAATCTTTGAAATTGTTGTGCTGTTGTGTCATCTCCAATACAAAAATTATTTAGCTATTATTTGTATTACCATAGTACATTCAAGACTAAGACCCTGCTGTTCAAGGTATGGTACAAACACAGGGATAATAGCCCCTGCACCTCAGCAGTTTACAGTATTAATAAACAGACAAATGTGAGAAAAATATGATTAATAGAGGTAGATGAAATATTTCATTAAAAAGTATGGGAGTGTGGGGGTTTTTTTAAACAAAACATGGCTTTTTTTTCTCAAAATGGAAATTTTAGTAGGAATTTTGGGGGGCCATTTTCAAAAAAAAAAAAAAGTTTTGGGTTGGTGAAAACCAGAAAAGATTGCCTGAAAATTGGAGAAAAAAAAAATCTGTTTCACAACTGGAAACAAACATTCAGCCAAAATCTGAAAAACAAAATAACTTTATGACTGAAATTTTTCACTTTTCATTTGCCAAACGAACAGGGAGGGGAGAGAGGAACTGGTTTTAGGGTTTTCATTGTTTCAATCAACTATCCAATATTTTTGAAAAATAATATGTTAACAAAAGTGGAAATTTTGGATTTAATCAACATTTTTTGAGGGAACAAACACTTCCTGACAAGCTCTTATTATCAATCCATTTTATAGAAGAGGAATTGAAGCACAGAAGATTAAGTGACTTGCCCATATTTTCACACAGGGATCCTACAGAGGAGCCAAGAACTAACTCTCCTGAGGCCCAGTTCAGTACATTAATCCGAAGACCGTCATTCCTGTCAATTTCATTAACATGTTAATGACCTGATACAATGAACTTTTTAAAAATCTCACCCTGAGATACATTATTTTTAATTAAAATTAAGATGGGCTGGCCATTTTTAAATTACAAAGGTAGACAATTATAGATGCTTTTCTGGTTAGTTCTTTGACTCAAATTCCCTTTTAAAATGAAATTTTGCAATAGTCCATAATTGTTTCTTTTCACATAATGTGAGCTTTATACAACCCTCAAGTATAAGTGAAATCGACCACCACCATTGACCCTCTAACTCATCTGTGGGGATTAGCTCTCGCCCAGTGTGGCTTGCACCGTGGTGTCTCTCTCTTTCTGGGACTCGGGGTGCTCCCTCTTTGTGACTGAGCCCTCCACTCAAGTCACTAATTAGTCCTCTGCTTCTAGGGTATCAAAGTCCTACTGGACAAGCTGTCCATATGCCATGTCATGCTGTCTTCTGGTCCAAGTCCAGTCCAGCGCCACTTTTCCAATGGCTGATAAGGGAACCTGGGCCTGCCCACTACTCAGGGTTCCAGTCCCAGGACCCTATGCCTTGCAACCACAGTCTACTCAATCTCAAACCCCAGTGCTGTTTCCCTGGCCTCCTTCCTACCTCACTTCTCTATCACCTGCCCCACCTCTAAGGGCTGGTCCACACTAGGGGCGGGATCGAACTAAGGTACTTCGACTTCAGCTACGCGAATAGCGTAGCTGAAGTCGAAGTACCTTAGTTCGAACTAACGCGACTTACCTCGCGTCCGCGCGGCGCCGCGATCGAAGTTCGCGGCTCCTACTTCGAACTCCGGTACTCCGCTCGCCCTGCAGGAGTACCGGAGTTCGAAGTAGCGCGTTCGGGGATCGATCTATCGCGTCCAGACGAGACGCGATAGATCGATCCCCGATACTTCGATGGCTACCCGCCGATCCGGGCGGGTAGTCTGGACGGGGCC
>QXTE01000063.1:6974590-7018385 GCA_003942145.1 Platysternon megacephalum
CCCCCTAGCCTTGGCCCTGGCTCCGGCCCCGGCCCCAGACCCACCCCCAGATGTGGTCCCAGCCTTGGCCCCCTTGGCCCTGTCCACGGACCACCCACCACCCCAAGCCATGGCCCTGTTCCTGGCCCCAGCTCCAGAGGTGCAGGGGGTAATGACCCTCAAAAGTTTGGGGACCACTGCTCTAGGGAGTGACTTCAGAGGTCCTCCTTGCAGCCTCCTCCTTTGTCTTTTTTTTTTTTTTTTTTTTGGCATAGCAACCTCATGATACGAGGCTATGGCCACCACTTTCTTCATTCCATTTTAACCTTTTTATAAATACATACCCTTTCATCAGTTTAGTATACAGAAGCCTTACTGACATTCTCACTAGTCCCTTTGGAGAGAAATCGTTGATTCTAAGCCAATTCAATTTTTCATAAAGAAACTTTCTTGCCATTGAATATTGCCCACAATGTCATAGAACATGATCAACAGTGTTTTTGGTTTTGTGCTCATTACACCACCCATCTTTATGTCTTAATAGTTTTTACTTATAATTTAAGGCACATTCGCCTATTAACACCCTAAAAATGACTACTTCGCTTTTTCTACCATGACTGCAGTATTATCTACAGTATTATCTTTGATTTTTGAGCATACACCATACAACCATCATCCTTTTGTTTCGTTCACCAATAGTTTTTGCCATTCCTTTGCAAGCTCCTTCATGACCACACTTTTAAATTCTTATTTACTTAAGGATATCTTAATATCCACCTCCCCATTTTTAGAGCCTGTTTTGCTGCTTTGTCAGCCATCTCATTTCCAGTTATTCTGATATGTACAGTAATACATACTATTGTTACACAGATATCTGCTTGCAGTATTTTCATGGTTAGGAACATTATTTCACTTATTATATCATTTCTGCTTTTGAAAGTCCCTGTTCTGATTCTCATAATACCTGACAAGGAATCAGATAAAATTACAGTTGCAGCCAGTCACACATCCCATACCCAGGTTAGTGCCCACATTATCCCCATTAGTTCGACTGTCAGAATGGTCACATAATTCAGTAGCCTTTTAAATTTCTGGACTCCAAGACTAGGAAGAGAGAATGCTCTTCCCACTCTAGCTGTGCTGTCATCTTTTGATCCATCTATAAAGACTTGGCAAAGCTGCCCCATTTTTCAGAAATACATTTAGAAATTTCATTGGTCATAATGTGTGGGATTTTTCCATCCCTCATTTTTTTTCATACCATTCCAAATGCACAAATGGGGAGTTAATGTCCAGTTATAATTTGATTTCCCATGACTAAAGCCTCCTCCTGCTCACAACTTCCTTATACAAGCACAACTGCTCCTGCCCAGATGGGCTTCATCTTCAGTTAAACTTTACCAGGCCCTGGCTTTCCTCCAGGTGCAGCCTATAAAGTTAATTGGCCCTTTTAACCTGCTGACGATTTGTGTAGGCCTATCGCATGCATCTATTACAGAGCTACTTCAATACATGCAATATGCCTCCTACATAAGAAAATTAAAAAGCCTCCTCCTAATGGCATTGTTTTTCCAAAGGGCCAGGGCCTACAGTCCTAACACTAGCAAAACTGGAATCTTATTCAATAAAAGTTTTGCCTGTATTAGGCGGGCAGGATTGATGCTTAAGAAAATACACAAACACGAGAGAAAGAGAGAGAGAGAGAGCAAGAGAGAGACAGAAAATATGTTACTAAGTACACTGTGTCACATTTGAAATGCAAATATACAACATGTTGCTGCAAGCTACTACTAGAATGATAGCTGTACATGTTCATATATTATATACACACACATCAAGTACCTAGCACACTTTTGGACACTGTCAGAATAATAAATACGATTACTAATAATAATGGCCATTACTCCATTCTCCTACAGGTAAGGAATGAGGAATGAGAAAGAAATCCATACCCAGTAAGACTGAGAGACATGCAATTACAATAAATTATTATTTAAGAAGGAGACCAGGGAACTTAGTCAAGCTTATTCCAAAACTATACTTATTTTGTCTCAGTTCTTGGGAGGAGTCTCTTCTGTGACAACAGCGTTGGTTGTAGACCAGTGGCGGGCAACTTGCGGCCCATCAGGGTAATCCACTGGCGGGCCGCAAGACATTTTGCTGATGTTGACTGTCCACAGGCACAGCCCCCACAGCTCCCAGGGGCCGTGGTTCACCATTCCCGGCCAATAGGAGCTGCAGGAAGCGGCGGCCTGCACATCCCTGCGGCCCACCGCTTCCTGCAGCTCCCATTGGCTGGGAACGGCGAACCGCGGCCACTGGGAGCTGCGGGGGGCCGTCAGCAAAATGTTTCGCGGCCCGCAATCAGATTACCCTGATGGGCTGCATGCGGCCTGCAGGCCGCAGATTGCCCACCACTGTTGTAGACACTTCTTCCTGGAACACACACCTCAAAATCCCATTTGACGGAGTCCCAAATTTAGGGTAAAAAAAGGGTACAGTAGAACCTCAGAGTTACGGATACCTCGGGAATGGAGGGAAATGTTCGTAACTCTGAACAAAGCGTAGTTCAGGCTCCAGATCCAGCAGCTGACGCTCCAGGCCAGGCTCCAGCAGCAGCTGAGGTCTCTACTCAGCACCAACATGAGTTTGCAAGCTTGTCCTCCTCCTGGCAGGTGTCTGTGTGTGTGCGTAAACAGCGTGTCCTCCTCTCCTGTGGAGGGGGCGGAGGGTGGGGGAGGTTAAAAATAACATGTCCCCCTGCTGGCCAGGGGAGGGAGGTAAAAACAGCAAATCCCCCTCCTGGCATCGGGGGTAGGGGTAGGGGTAAAAGCTGCGCATACCCCAGCACTGCTCCTGCTCTGCTGGCTCTGACTGCCTTGGGCTGGCAGTCCCAGCGTCTTGCTGTATGCGACTGCCCCACACATGTGGGTGGGGTGGGGACAGGCAGCCCAGATGTGTCTACCTTTAAGATGCAATACAGCCACAGTACAGTATTTGCTGCTTCTTTTTTTTTTTAATTTGTCTCTGCTGTTGCCTGATTGGTTACTTCGGTTTCAAATGGTGTCCGGTTGACTTGTGAGTCCGTAACTCTGGTGTTTGTATCTTTGAGGTTCTACTGTAATGTAAACCTAGTGAGGGAAGAATAGAAAAAGTTTGTACTTATGCAATAGGCAGATGCTCTCCTTTGGAAGATTTGCTGTCCTAGTTATATATTATCTGGTCCCAAAGTGCCCACATGTTGTCTGGTTTCAATGTACTTGGGACTCTTTTCCTTACATTGAACAAACAATCCATCTATAAATTTGGTGTGAATTTATGTTTACCACAAATTGCCTAAAGTTATTTTGTTCCTCCCATAATGTAACTATTTCAAACTTATTCCTATGGCTAATTCCTATTTTAATTAACTCTTGTTAATTAAAAACTGTCCTTGTCTAGACTAGCTCTGTTTTCTATCCTCAGGAATACCAGTTCTGAGCTGTTGCCTGAATTCTTTCACAATGTGAAAAGTATCAGAATTAATTTACAATATGTTATAGGAGGTTTCACCAGGTGATGATGTAACATACTCTTAAATTCTTTTTTTAACGTGCAAACAAATGTTGAATCTTGGGAAGACATGCTGTGTTGATAGTTTGGTTTATTGAAAAGTCTTGTGTAAAGGTAGTGTTCTTTGGAGATGCAGCTGTATGAGCAGAAAGAGTTTTTGGCGCTGCTTTGATCTCTGATTAAAGTAAACTCTTGAGGCAGAGTTGTTCTCTGGGAAATGAGTATTAATGCTGGGCTGATATTCCTGAAGGAAGGGTTTGCTTGCCTGCTCTCTGATCATCTCATCTCAGGACTGGGGTATATGGGTTACTAAAACAAGTTACATTTAGAATAGCACAAAGAAAAATGTCTGACCTGCTCCCAGTGCATCTGAATGTGGAGTTAACTCTGAAACATATTGATAGTGAATTATGTCAACATCTCCCATGATAGAGCAGCTGCTTATTTTATAATGTGTTTATCCCTTTTTATTGGATGCAATGGTGACTATGACTGTGGGAGGCGACATAATTTTAAAATAAGTGCACTATTACAGGCAGTACAGCCCTTATGTGCGGTTGGTTTTTTTCCCCTCTGCCTCTCAGTTCCCTGAATCTGCTTACCAGCTGTGTTCCCCAAACTTGCTCATGAAAAGTAAAGTAGAAAAGTCTCTCTCAGGAAATAAGAAGATGGGGGAGGGGAAAATATCCCCCCCTGCATTTTTGCTCTGCAACCGGTAAGGCCTATTCCTGTGACTGCTAAGGAGGAGCCCACCTTTGTCTCTCCTTATTCCCTCTCACTATTCTCTTAATGACTTCTCAGCTCAGTAAAAAGCAGGTGGGAGCTAGGAGAAAAACAAAGGGTATCCAAGGAGACAGCCACATAGGGGTGCCAGGGCTTAGAGCAAGTAAAGGTGATAAAACAGAATTTTTTGTTGTAATCCTTTCCTCAAACCCAGGCATGGTTTTGGTTGTTGTTGTTCCCTTTTACCTCAGGGCTTCCTGGGCCACTTTTTCTATTTGTTTGAGGTCTGGGGTGTTTTGAAGTAGATTGGAAGATAATCTTTTTCATGGAAGTATGTTTTTTTGCTTTACTTTGGCATGCAGTGACCATGCTGATCTAGGGGAGATTTTAGGCTGCTGCTATATGAAATATTTGAATGCATTGTGCTGGTGGCATTTAATGCACTTTGTTTGATAGATTTTATGCTCTGTGTATATGGAAAGGTTCTTTTATCTCTTCCTTGAAATGGATTTTTCTTTTTTATTATTGTTTTTGTTGCTGCTTCAGTATTCTGAGAGTGTTCTAGTTAGGACAGGCTGAGACTGTTGATGTCTGTCATGTGTTGGCTTATTCTTACGGCATCTTAAATTCTTTACAGGTTTCACAAAATGCTTCCTTTGGGGACTATTAAACTGAAATAACATGTTTTAAAAGTTTTGTTCTGTTTTAACAACCTTCCTAATTTAACAGAGTTATTTAAAAAAATGTATTTTTCCAATTATACATTCTAATCCAGACACAGGAAGACTGTGATGAGCAAGAAAAGAGCAAGTTTGTTATAAAGCAATGTTTTCCCCGTACTGCCGAAAAAATGTCACAAAATCATGCAGTGTTTTCATTTAAAACCTTTTGGAGGGAAAAAAAAAAAGTTCACAAACAGCCATGATATTTAGGTTCAGTTTTGACAGCTGGAACTTGTAAAGTATGGAAACATTTAGAAACCATTCACTTTGTGTGTGTTAATCTTTTGTCCTGTCTTGATACAGCAAATACAAAAGGGTACATAAAAATACATTATACGGCTGACTAAAACTGAAAACAGCAAAGGTATTTCTGAGCAATTTTAGGATTATGGGGGTAGGCATGTATTTGTTTACAACCTACAATTTTAATATTTCATGAGACCTAACATATATTTATTTCTACCAGTTTGTTAAACAACACCTATCCCTTGCTGTGAACATGCACACAGTTTATACCACAGAAATTTGATATTTCATTAATGTTGACCTATAAGAACCCTTCTCATGCCACTATCCTCATCCAAATAATCACTCTACCCCTTTCAACACTGACACAAGTCCCTCAGGCAAAGTTTGCAAAAATAGATGGGACCTACAATTTGCCCTAAAGGTCAACAGATTAAAGCTCTGTAAAATCACAGGGAGGTGAAGCAAATTCCAGAGTTGAAGACCCCTCATTGAAAGCATCCTGCAAATATCTCCCTCCTGTTTTAAACCCAGGGTCATGAATTTGAGTGCCTAGCCAGATCTTAACTATCATGATATCTCACAGTGACAGAGGTAGGTAACCTGGCTACCTCAGAAACTACTCTACCTGCTATGTTATTGATCTTAACAGTTTTCAATCTGCAGCTGTAATGTAAAACAGATATTAATCCATGGATAATTAAAAATTACACATTCAGGGTGCAGATCCATCGCGGATTCTGCATGAGTAAGTGCAATCAGTAGCATGCTGTGAATAGCACAGAATGAGGAGGAGTTGTGCCCATTGAAATTGACAGCAGATCTGGGTGCATAGTTTAAGACAAAGGAATACATTTGTCTCTCTCAATTACATAGGTGCAACTCCTATTGATCAGACCAGTGTAGCTGAGAAGTTGAATCCTTGGAGCTTGTCAAGGCTGAATCCCCACTCTGGTACTTTGAGTGCAGAAGGTGGGGGCCCGCAAGGACTCTAAAAATTAATACTTGGCACTCCAGGCTTGTATTAAACTCCCAAGGTTACAGCTTTTCTCTGACCTTGGATTGGTAGATGCTGCCATCACCCAAGTGCAAAACCCCTTTGAGAACCCAGGATAGCACACTTGGGAATTCCTTCCTGTGGGGTTCCCTCAAGCCCTTTCACCCTCCACCTCCGGGGAAGAGCTGAGAAAGAAAGAAAAAAGAAAATCAGCTGTTGCCACCAGCTAATTAAACAACATGTGCACAAACCTCTTAAGACACAAAAATCCAATTCTGTTCTTTAAAAAGGTAAATTTTATTAATAAAAAAAAGAAAGAAAATAAATCTGGGAACTTAGGCTTTATTTGTTTGTTTTTTGTTTGTTTTTAAACAACAATTACAAGGATTAAGCATCAAGAACAGCTTTCCTGAGGTGCAGCTTAAAGTTTACAAGCAAAACAAAAGCACCTGAGGTTAGCACAGAGGAATCCACAAACCATAAAGAAATAAAAGGGATAAACCTAATTGTGTCTTCCAGACATTTCCTGATCTACTTACATATCTGGGGTTTTAAATGAGTAGTTTCTAGGTATGCCACTGATGATTTTTCATACCTGGCCCAAGCTTCTCACAGCGTAACTGCTTCCTATCTGCCTCTCCCCGAGAACAACAATCGACAGACAAAAAGGGAGTCTTGTTTCAATTTTAAAAAGTTCTAGCCTTCCCATTGGCTCTTTTGCCAAGTACCCACTCACTTCCCTTTACCTATTCATAGCAGTGAGACTTTTTACCCCTTTACAGGTAGAACAATTAGAAAACAGCTACTAAGAGGGATTTTATAGCTACTGGCTGGCTAGGTGTCCATAAAGGGGAGCTCCTTCCCCCCCCCCCCCTTCATTTATCACAGAGTTATTGTGGACTTTCCTGGGTATAATTGAAAAAAAAATTTGGCCTACTGAGTAAAAACTGGTTTAAAAATCTCACAACCTTGGGTGTAAATGATAAAGTTATATAACTTCCTGTGTATAATTTACTGCCTTTTTACATCACCACCAAATTTAAGTTCTTTACTATTTTTTCCATAGCACATTAGCACAGTTATACAACCTATTTCTCTCCAGTTCTTTCCTATATTCCTTACTATGCTCCCTGTAGAGGACCTGTCCTGGTATACTAAGTTTTTCTGAAGTTTACAGTTGAAAACACATAAAAAGTAAAAGAATAAAACCAGCTTAATTAACGTAAATCAAATATTATTAGGAAACCAAAACCACCTCTGGGATATGGACTCATATGTCAACTTTTATTTTAGTGAGAATTAAATTGTCTAACCCGTGAATGCTTCAGAATAGGATATGGAATGAAAACACTGCCAGAGCTCTAACAATGACAGTGCCTGGAAGCATTGCTATAATAAACTCCATTTGTATGGTTTGAAACCCCTCTGCACGAACAAGTAACAGAAACAATAGTAGGAAGTAAACTGAAAAGGCCACAAAAAAGACAATAGCAAATAGAAACATTTTTGAAAAATGGAGAATGGGCTTTCAGGCCCACCAGGCCTCATGCCCCCTTTGTTGGTTTCTGAAATGTACAAAAGAAAAAGAGAGCTGATGTAGTTCTTTCCTTAATTAATCAGGCGGCTTTTCTCATTCATGCATGTTAGTCTTGATCTACAAGGTGCTTAATGAATTGGGACCTGATGTGTGTGCGCACGCACTGGGCTATTTGTACAGTGGCTTTCAGTAAGTTTGATCCTTGGGTAGTGGAGGTTAAATAGGAGGTCAGAGATGCCACTTTTTCAGTGATTGGTGCATTGTGGAACAGCCTTCTTAGGATGATTAATTGCTTGTTTGTTTTCTCTGTTCTAATGGGCAGTAACATGACTGAAGCTGATTTGATTCAGGCTCCATCAAGGTTAACCCCAGGAAAAGTTTAAGCTATCAAGCATGACTTGTAGCACGACCAGTGCAAGACTGAGGGACTTTGGTATTTAGACACAAAGTGCATTGCACTTGTGCTAGGGGGAATAATTACAGTTAAACATGATTTCTCTACTGCCAACCTTCCTGCCTCCAGCCTGCCAAATTTCAGCCACTTCCTTGTAACAGATCACAGCCCCTGGTGCTCTGTGGGGTCCTGGGAAGTGCGGGTAGTACTGGAGGCAGCTTTCCTCTCCCCAGCAACACTTGTACCAGGGATGCCCACAAGGTTTTGGCAACTGAGGCGGGGAGCTCAAATGACGCCCCCATGCCCCCTCGCTTGGGCCAAAATTTTGAAAGGTCTCAATTCTGCCTTCTTCCTGTTCTACTCCTCTCATGGCACTGCTCTGCTACATACCCCAATAAAGGAGAACTAACAATTTAAAATGCCTTGTTCAAAAATGTTAAGTAACACTTAACTTTCAAATGCCTGAACAGCAAATGTAACTTTTCTTCTCTGCAAAGTAAACACTGACATTTTTATCTATTTGAATAATCAAAGTGGTGATTTCCATGCCTTCTTGGTTGCAAAGATTTAAACTGCTTCCTGAAGGTCCACAGTCTGGGCCAGCTCATGCTCTGTTGAGATGGTTGCAAGGCCGACCAGCCTCTCCAGTGTCATTGTGGAGCGTAGATGTGTTTTTATTAACTTCAGCTTGGAGAAGCTGCGTTCTCCACTGGCAACTGTTACAGGAAGTGTTAGAAGTATGCACAGAGCAACAAAAGCATTTGGAAAGAGGGTAGTCATCTTATTTGTGCACATATATTCCAGAACAGCTTTTGGAGTTGATCCTGCTGAAATGTATCTTGAAAGGGCTTTCAGTTCATCACCTAAATCACTCGCATCAATATCGCGTATGTCATCATGTGTCAACACTGTCTCTAGTGCCCTGCTGGTGTGGGTCTTCTTCAGGTATAGTGAGAAGTTTTGGAATATCATACAACATCCCAAATATACTGCTGTGTTCCTTGAACTGCATGAAACATTCTTCAACTGACTGTATTGCACAGTCTAGCACCTGGTTAAAGAATTCAACTTTGAATTGTTGTTGGGGGTCTCTTATGGGATTATCCCATGTCGCATAATCAAAATGTCGTCTTTGGTGACTCTTGTATTCTTGAATGGGTTGGAAAATAGCTTCAGTGTGAAGTTCCTCTGCCAACTTCCTTGCACTCTTCAGAACATTTTGAAATCCCTCATCTGACCGGTAAGACTGTAGGTATGACTTTGCTTTGTCCAGTTGTTCCATTGCTCCAGATATATCAAGGTCAACACCTTGGAGTCTCTTGCTTACAACATTTATTTCAAACAGTCTGTCATGCCACAACACTAAGCCACACAGAAATTTGAAGTGATGTATGTTTCTGGTGATTCCATTTCCCTCTGCCACTGTTCTCCCATGAACAGTTCCTGTCATAGCATTATCCTCCATAATGGAAACTATGGCATCATCTATCTTCCCAATTTGGTGTCTGATAGGCTTTATCGCCTCCACTTGACTTTCCCATTGTGTGGTATTCAGTGGTTTCAGTGTCAGAAGGATGTTCCCAGATGTTGCTTCAAAATTTGCCATCGGGGAGTTGATGCGGAGAAAAATACATAGATGCTTTGAATTACATTAAAAAATTCAGCAGCCTCACTAGAAGCTGATGCTGCATCACTGACCACCAAGTTCAATGAATGAGAACTGCATGGGACAAAAAGAGCTCGAGGGTTTAACTCTCGGATCTGTGTCTGCATTCCTCTGTTCTTTCCTCTCATGTTGGCACTATTATCGTAGCCCTGACCTTTCATGTCAGCTATCACAATTCCCGTACCTTCCATCTTTTTAGGAAGCTCATACCAGCTCCTGTAGTATCATCAATGTCAATACATTCTAGAAAATGCTCTCTGACAGCCACCATTGCAGGGACATTTTCACTAGGTTCTGTTGTTCTTACAAAATGCACCATTAAAGTCATTTGTTCCGTATGGCTGATGTCAGGTGTGCAGTCCAGAATAACAGAGTAATATCTTGCTGACTTCAGATCTGCCACAATCTTCTGTTTGACTTTTGTTGCCAGTAACTGTATAATCTCATTTTGAATTGTTTTTCCACGGTAGTGGTATGTGTACATTTCTTGGGTGGTGAATCTTCTTAGATGCTCCTGGAGTACAGCATCAAACTCAGCCATCAGCTCCACATTTTTAAGGAAGTTTCCATTGTTTGGCACATACAGCTGATCTGAAGTGCCACGCAGTGCTAGATTTTGGGTAGCAAGCATTCTCACAATGGCAATGAGCCTTTTCAGAACATTTTGCCAGTAAAGAGGCTCTGATGCAATCTTCTCTTGATGCTGATCATCTAGAGTGACCTTAGTCTCATCTCAAGCTCTTTCCACCTATGGAATGCTCTCTGGTGATTTGCTGCCTTCTCATGGCATTGCAGATTTCTAGCCAGATTTTTCCAGTTCTTTGTTCCTGTAGAACCCAATGTGGCTGGAACATTAGACTGGAAGAGTTTGCAATAAAAATAGTATGCTGCATTCTGGGTTTTTGAGTACATAAGCCCTGGCCTCTCCACTTCGTCATCATTGGGGATTTTACGCTAGTAATGTGTTGGATGGAAACTTCTATTTTCATTGTCTTTGGGGAACATGAAGTTTTTCACTTGCTGTGGCCAATGTAGTACAAGGAAGTCACTCAGGCTACTGCTCAAGTGGGTCCACAGTCCTGGATCATCTAGACTTAAGGAACTAAACTCAGCAGCAGCTGTTTCTTGCGCCTCCACCACACTCTTCTCCAATCTATACTTTTCTTCAGGAATGTGCATGGTTACATCCATATGAGATGGAGATATGGATGCTGCAGTAGCTGCCAGGTCACCTGAACTCTGACTAACTGGAAGATCAGGCATCTCCTCACCACTCACATCCTCACTGGGGCTTTAAGGCTCACCGTGAACATTTGTGTCGATGTATCTCAGGAGAGCTCCTTCCTGCTTAGATAGAAAAGCTTCCTTTGCTTTTTCTCTCTTTCTGAATGCTGCCCCAGAGGGGCGTTTTCTTCTTTCACTCATGACTGCTGTTCTGTGCCAGCTATAGTGACTCTCAACACTCAGTTGAAGGGGACAAATAAGCAGGCTGGTAGCAGGGCCTAACTGGCCCCTGAGTGAGGGAAGATATCAGCATCTTAAGGGCCTAACTGGCCCCTACTACTTCAGTTGCCTGCCTGTTCTCCTCAAGTGGGTTCAGGGAAGCAGCAGGAAACAGGAAGCTCCCTGAGAAGCTGGTGTTAATCAGTCCAGGCTCCCGGGGGTGCTAGAGAGGTACATAAGAGGCTCCTGCTGCTTTCTGTTATTCCCTCTAAGTTTTTCTCCTGCCTGCCTGTTATGTTTCTTGTGCCCTCCTTCCTCCAGCACGGCACTCCACCATCTCTGTGCATCTAGAGCAGAGAGAATACATATGCACCAGCAGCAGACAATTTTCTACACTCTGGATCCTAGTGGCGCCCCCGCCCCGGTCTGGCATCTGAAGCAGCCGCCTCAGTTCGCCTCATGGTAAGGCCAGCCCTTACTTGTGCACAGAAGGAAGAAGATCAGCATGCAGGTCATGGGGGCATGAACTGACTCAGAGGAAGAGAACTGTCAATTGACAAAGACAGTGGACAGTATGTCTGGGAGAATGCATTATTTATTATTTTCTTACTGTTTGACACATATGGTACTTTAACATTTAAAAATTATTCAGTACCTGACTGTATGGACAGTTTCTTTTGACATGCCAGTCATGGCAATATAACTTCTTTGAGCCCAGTCCACCTGCTTAAGAGACATTGTGTCAACCATCACTACACTGAGTGCCCAGAGTGGTAAAGTTGAAAGTAAACTCACTAAACGGGGAATCTATTTGAGTTCTAGTGAAGTCCCTGCCTGTCAAAACTGATAAGCTACAGGTAAAATAATTAGTCTGGTAAAAGAAATTTTACAATGACAAAGATTCAAGCCTAGGACTTACGGCAATATAACTCTATATGTTGCACACATCTTTTTGTTTTATGCATAATTTAAAGTCTTGATTTTTATTTGTGCAGATTTTCTTTCAGGAGAGCTTTGGTATAGTTGTGTTTTACTTTCAATGGGTATATTAAAAACATTTAGAAAATACAGACTCGAATTGATCAAAACAATTCTACATTGATCAAAACTGCTACATTGACAATGGAAATGGGGTGAAAGTTAAAGAGTTGTGACATGGCGGGTTAGGCTCAGGAATAGGAATTTGTGAGTCTTGATGCAAATACCCACTGTAGGCTTGGGTAAGTTAAGTATGCCTGTCTCCTTTATCTTCCTTGTCTGCAAAACGATAATATATTTAAATATTTTATAAGGCTGTTGTGAAGATCAATTAAATAGCATGTTAAGGACTTTTATAATTAATAAAGAGTTGGGATTTCTAAGAATAGATATTAATGTATTGCAGCCACTCTCCAATAGTATGACAGCTGATCTTAAGGAAGTGTATTGGCTAACCCTAACTGTTATGAAGGCCCAAACACAATAGACTTGGTGGTAGGAAACAGCTACTTATTCTAACTGGGGAATAATTTCAAAGGCACAAATGGGAGCTAGGTGCCCAACTTCCATTGACTTATAACTGGCCTTGGGTGCCTAGATGCCTTTGTAGTTTCCCCCTCGCCCCCACCCCCAAACAAAATAAATTTGGCAAAATCAACACAAATATGTGAAATGTTTTGGTGTTGCCACATCTTCATTTTTTGCTGAAAGAATTTCATGTGAAATTTTCACCCAACTCTACTCATTAGAGCAGGAATATAAAGAGGAAATCGTGGAAAGCTGTGGGAGGCAACTGAGGGGAAGAAAAAGATCCCATATTAGCCTAATGTCAGGAAACAAGGAAGAACTGGGAAACTGAAGGACTACAGAGCTAATGAGAGAGCTGGTTTGTAAATTAAAGCTGACTCAAGCGTGTGTGTCTATTTTGTTTCTCTTTGGACCAAAAAGATGAAATCTCAAACCCTGACTCCCTGCACATTGGGCGAGGAAGAGAAATGCTCTGCCCTGAGGAGTGTCCACTTTAACTTGTAAGAATTCAGTTTCTCTTTCTTGGCCTGGGCCACACTTGTATGGAGCTATTTTCACATGTAGATAGACCAATATTATGTTTAAATATATTAACGAACCCACTAGTGACCCCAGGCTGTTGGGGCATGTATGAGGGATGAGAAATGAGGAAAATGTTGAGGGACAGAAGTCTGGGAGGTGCAGAAACACACTCTCAATCTCCATTGGTTCCTATTTTTTTCTGATCTCTGAAATATTTTGAAAAGCAAATTACTTTCTTCAGTCTCAAAAGAGTGAGAATTGCCCCTAAAATCAGCAATGAGCGAGGAGGAGAAAGAATGGGGGAAAACAGAAGATATAAAGCAAATCCTAGAGTCCTCTACAGCTCTTACAATATGATCAGTGAGTCTACTTGTCAATCTTGTGATGAGCCAAGAGTTGCAGACCGGTGCCTCTGAGCCTACAGAATAGAAAGAAAACAAACTGCAATTATAAGATCAAAGAAAGAAAAAAAAGAAAAAAAATGAAAGACCTCTTTGATTTTGCTCCCACGCACCAACAACCCTCTCTCTCCTTTCCAGTCACTGCAGACACCATCACCATTCACCCAGACCCATAATGTGGGTGTCTCCTTTGACTCATCTCTCTGGACCCACACATATAGGATATGACTAAACATTGCCCCTTCTTCCAGAAACATCTCTGAGATCTGGTCTTTTCTGTCTGCCAATACAGCTGAACTCTGCTCCAGGCCTTCATTATCTCAGGACACCACTACCACAATCTCTTCCTCTGTGTCTTAACAAATGGAAGGATAGCCACAGTGAAAAAACAACAATACTATATAGCAAACATTAGAATTTAATTGAAACTTGTGTGTTCACTGTGCAATGAAATAAAGTAATAACCAGATTATTAATATTAATAAACATGCACTAGTAATCAATGCTGGCTGTCCATCATACTCAAAGGAAATATCAGATTAGACATAAGTGGGATGAGAGGACAAAGGCAGAGACAGTCACGTCATTAATTCTCTAAAACATGAGAGAGCTAGAGATAGAATAATTAAAAGGGGGGAGAGGGAACAAGCTTTACTTAGCAATTTAGCTTAAATGTGGAAACAAAGATGAAGAATATGAAGAGATTTGTCAAAATATTTAGAAGTCAGAAAAAGAAGTATAGTAAATAGTGACATTCAGGGCACAATGAGGCTCTTTTTCTCAATTCAGATTGTAATAGAAAATCCAATAGTCAAGTACCAATTCATCCTTGGGTCAAATGTCAGTCTTTTTTCCCTCTCTTCATTAGTTCCTAGAGTCTTGAGATAGATATTCTTTACACCAGGAGGTTTTTATTGTTGAAGAAAGGTTATTTCTTTCTTCAACAAGGGCAGGCAGGCTGGGGGGGAGGGGGGGGGAGGGTGAAGAGGGAGAAACAGGTCTGAGATACAGAAGGGGTAACAGAAAAATGAGTGTACATCAATTCTGCTTCCAATCCAATCCCTGAGGTCAATGGGATTGCACCATTGTGACAGATGTATTCACCTGTGATCTAGTCCTGGAAAATGATGTATTGCTGACAACAGCTGTCAGCAATGTGTCCCACCCTAGACTCATTCAACCTATGTTGAAAACTGTTTATTTATATACTAGTGGACACTTGACAAAACCATTTTCTTCACTGTAACAAAAAAACCCATGATAGACATGATATTCTAACATATCTGTCTCATTTTCAGCAAGTTGTATTACAGCTATAAATTAAAACCTAGCTAAAAAAAGCAGCTAATATATTGTTTATCTTCACAATTAACATATCCAATACATAATTTTAGTGTCTAAGAGTCTTTATAAAGGAGGTATTTTTAATCTTTTAATCTCAGTAACCCCTTAATGTATGACACCATGCCTTTAATAGCCTGGTCTTCATGTGAATATTTTCAGTTCAGGGAAAATTAAAGAAGAATTTGACCCTCTCTCTCCCCATTTCCCTTCTGCAGATTTAAGAGAACTTTTAATAAAAAGAGTGTCACATCTCTAGGAAACTCTTCTTCCCTTGCCACTGTTCCTTTTTATTCAGCAAATGTGCTGTACAGATTCAAATGCAATGATAAACAACATCAGCTGTGCTCTGAATGGTAATACCTTCTGTCAGGTGGAAGCTGAACCATTATTGCAGTCTCCCCTGTGCTCATTGATGAAGCATCAAGAGTAAGCCTGTCTACACTGTGAAAACCACCATGTTGGGGGATGCAGATACACCATGCTTCTCATTTGTTTTGGAGTAGAGATGTGACACTAATCATGTTTTTCCTGACATATTATACCCATGATAGAAAACTATTTCAACCATGGTAGATAAGGATAACTCGCAATGTTAGCTAGCTATATAATATGATTCACACATTTTTGTTTGTTCCATAAAACAATTTCAGTTCAAACCGGAAAAAAATAGTTTCCCCATGATTCTCATACTTACTCAATATGATCCCATCAGAGTATATCAGTGGCCTGATCCTGTTTCTCATAAATGTCAGCAATAAAATTACTATTGACTTCAAACACAACACTGAGAAATTCCACCCCAGTCCCTCCAATATCAATAAGAAATATTTTTGGAGTGCCTCATCCACCGCCTAGATTAGAATATGAATTAATTTCCATCTACTGTCCACAAACCTGTGAACCCTACAAAAATCAGATTACCATCATATTAACTTTGTTACAGCATCTTTCATATCAATATATCTTCTGTTTCCACACTCATTTATTCCTGAATTACAACAATGCAACTGAGTGAAGAATCAGTCAAGTAACTTGCATCACTACGTATATAAACACAGACTTTGGCCTGGACATGTCCATACCAGTGGTACCCATTTAGGACATCTTGCATGTACAGAATCAATGATTACTAAAGTAATTCAAGTTATTAAATGCATCAGAAAGGGTAAATACTCTAGTACTTTAAACATACATTTAACAATGAATTTTTAGATATGAGAGATTAAGCATGTATGCAATCACAATTTACTTAACCAATCATGTTCAAGATTCCTTTGCTAGTATTCCAGCCATGGTATTTAAATAAAAGTTTTGTCCTTCATTGTACAGTGATGATATCATCATTTGTTGTGCTACAGTCCATTGGCATGGAAATTAACAGAGGATTGTTCTCTCTAAATCCTCACATGTAAGCCTTAGCCCTCCTGGTTTAGGTAACAGGGATCAGCCAGTTTGGTAGAACCTACATCCCCTATCTTGTGCCCCACAGAGCATTCTTTATGGGCATGGTACTTCCTCTGCAGTAAGGGGCCTGGAAGGGGAGACATGCCTCATCTTCCCACCCCTTATTACTCTGACTCTACATAGATGTATTCCCTTTCCAAAGACCCCACCCTACCCCCACCATTGTCTGGCTATGCTGAAAGGACAAGAGACATTGGACATGGTATAATTAGGCTGCACCTTTATTCTTAAATGTCTGTAGTACCCAGCAGATAAAAATGTACAATGCAAGTAATTCCATAATCATTTTAATGTATACCCAGGGGGCTTATATTAGCCCTCCCCCTTACTCATGTGGGTCCCCAGCCAACCCGCTGGTGAGACCTCACCATCCCCCCACCTCGAATGAGGGGGGGACACTATACAGGAGGGGTGGTTGGCTCCCTGCTGTGCCACTCGTGAGCCCAGCCCCCGCTATTTCTGCTTCTTTAAAGAATACCTCCTTTAAATTCTTTACCAATCCATTTTATCTGATCACTGTATCCCTTCCATATAGAGTACCTGCACTAGACGTTCACCCCATGTTTACATAATGAGTTGCAAGATCATAGCCTAACTCCCTTTTTATGTTTGCCCCAACTAAACTCCTCCCCTGCCCCCCCCCCCTGGAATTTGCTGTGAGGAAGGTGAAGAAAAAAAACAGCACTTCACCCTGGCTGTGAGGGAAAAACGCTTCCCAGCCACCTGAGAAAGGGACGAGTAGTGCAGTGACCTCAGAAACCTGGTATTTCAACAATTCTATGGTTGGGAGGGTGAGTGCTGCTCCACCTGGTCCAGGTCAGAGAGGACCTGCACCAGCATGGACCTATATAGTCCCCTCCTCTTCTCCAGTCACCTGCCGGGGGCGGGGGGGGGGAAGGCTGGGGGAAATGGATGAGTGTCTCCATGCTGACCTGGTTACCAGCTCCAGCACAAAGTCATTCCCTAGCTTTCTAACCCTTAAAGGGGCACCTTTTCCAACAACCAGACAACATCCCCCACCACTTAATGTGCAGTGAGGTCATTCAGCACAGTGGATCAT
The DNA here is from genome assembly GCA_003942145.1 of Platysternon megacephalum. Taxonomy (NCBI): domain Eukaryota; kingdom Metazoa; phylum Chordata; order Testudines; family Platysternidae; genus Platysternon; species Platysternon megacephalum. The sequence continues at coordinate 6,992,147 of QXTE01000063.1, forward strand.
CCTTCAAGTAGTGCCCTAGAAGGCACCTCCAGTCCAAGAAAATAAAAGAAGAGAGCAACAAGGAGCTCTCAATCTGGCACAGAGGCAGAGTTCCCCTGTAGGGTCAGATCTATGTCCCCAGTAGATCCCCTGAAATCTGTGGAGTTTGAGTGCCAAACCACTGCTTCTTCCAAAGGGACCAAATCCTACAACCTCCACTGGGTGGAAGAAATTCCAGGTATTCCCTCCCACAAGTTCCCCTTTTGTGGGCTTCATAATGGGAGAGGAAGATGTATATCATGATGTCAACATTTGAAAATGATGATGCATCAGTGGACCCGGTCAGAGTTCAAATACCAGCACCACGGGGCAACACAAAGTCAAAATCAGAGTCCAAATGCCAGATCCAAGGGTTGAGGTAGAGTTAGCGTCAGAGCCAAGGGTCAGAATTGGATTACCAGGAGTCAGGAAAGGCAGGAGCAGGGCTGGTTCTGAGGCAGGAGCAAGGCTGGCACAGGATGGGAACAAGATTGAGTTCAGGGCAGGATCTGGGCTGAAGCTGTGGAGGAAAAAAGCAGGAGCAGGGCTTGGAGAGACAAGCACAGGGAGGCAGAAAGTCTGTGGCATATGCATTGAACAGACAGGGAGCTACTCTTGCTGCTAAATTTAAGAACTGGCCTGCTGGCTTCCTCAGCCAATCAGGCAGGGTGGTCCATCAGATTGCCTAGCTGGCTCATTAGGGCATCAGAAGTACTGAGCAGGTGCAGCTGAGGGCCTTACTCCTGACATGATGTCCTTGCAACATCAAGTGAGGAAAGATAAAAAGCTGAAAAAACTGAAGTGTTAAGTAAAAAAAAAAACTTCAATAATTAACAAGTGCAGCAACCAAATTCCCATTCAGTACATGCATTTCTCCTTTCTGTCCTTTTCTTTAAAGCCTGGACATATAACCTTTATAGTTAAGCATGATCTCTGTCAAAGCTTAATGTGTTTTGGTTGCCTAGATATATTACAATCTCAGAAACAAACTCAGATCTCTGGAAGTGGATGTGAGGCTGCTGCCAGTGAATGCAGCTATGAGTCTAATTTAAATGGTATAATTGTGGAGGGGGATACAAGGCAAATTATGTGAGCTACCCAGCTGGAAAGCTGTTTCAATAGATTTAAGTGATTCAGGATAGAAATAAGGTTTTAAAAGGTTTAAAATATCCTAAATGGACAAATTCATTGTTAAAAGTTATGGGAATAAAAGGAACGTGTGTGTGTGTGTGTGTGTGTGTTGGGGGGGGGGGGGGGGGGGGGGGGGGGGGAAGGGGGGGGGTTAAAGAAATAACTTGTTTTACTTTCCCAAACAACAGGGAGATTAAATGTGTCAAAATGGTGTTCTTCACCTTGGAGTAAAAGTTCCTTGTTTTCATTTCATAGTTGTTTATGACACAAATATAATGGTACTCAAACTGTGAAGCAAATTATGTGTTAAAGCTCCGCAATAACATTTATGTTTGAATCAATTCAGTAATGTAGTATGAGAAAGGGACTAGGTAAATTGCTTTTGTTGTAAAACTTTTTTGTTCATAGGAAATTAAGGTAGTAGAGGACTTTGAAGCAACCGTTGCAGATCTTAAAAAGTGTTCACTTTACTGCGGTAAGCGACCACTAGTAACCCTAATCAAAATGATTATATAACAAGGAAAAAGGAAACATTAATACACAGAAGGACCCCATTGTCTTTTCCATTCTTTCCTACGAGGGGAAGAAAAGGAGTGAAAGAAGGGATGGAAGGTTGAAAAGAGCAATGACTCTGTGGCACGCTCCTTCTTGAAAGTTCTCAACCTCCACATCAGGCCCCATGGCCATGCCTCTCCCTGGTCAGAGCTCAGGGTGTGCAGCCACTCTATACGGCATACTCATGAGAATTTCTTGTATATGTTTCTTCCCCCGTTCCCCCCGCAGCAGGTTTGCATCTGGGAGTGAAAGTTTTGGCCCCAAGAATCTTGGATGCCTATTTGGAATAAGTGACTGCTATCAACTGGGGAAACTATTGTGTAGGATCAAATGTTTGTGCTGTCATGTTAGGACACATCTGTGCTGTTACGTTAGGACATTAGGCATAGAACATTCATTTTCCAATCTTACTAATAGTAATCTTTCATAAATGGTCATAAGAAAAGCAACAAGAACCCCATTCTCTGCAGGTGGTTTTGAATTACTGTTGTATATGATTCTGTGTCCTTCTCCACAGGACATGTATTATTTAGGATGAAATTTAATGAGGGCAGGTTGTGGTACTAGTTGCAAATTCTTTCATTTTTGCTCTCAGACTTTTCACAGTTTTCAGTAGATGAGCAAGGTGGAGGAATAGGACTGTATAATGGGTCTTTGGTGGTGGTGATATTTTTCAGCAATAGAATTCTCTTCTCGAGGCTGATTTTTAGAACTGGTATCATGCTGTTTCAAAGATGCCTTTCTTTAACAGGACAGTTCCCTGTGGACCCTGGCAATTCCGCAATGATAGAAGAGGCAATATAAGCCTCTTATACTTCAGCTTCCTTAACGTCTCAGAATCTTCACAACCTAAAAAATTAAAGACCCATGCAACTATGTTTTCAAAGCAGTGTGGGTTCTTTCATCTGCATGATTTTCCATTACTTTAATGGTAGTTGCCTTGCTCATGGCTTTAAAAAAAAAGTATATAGTAGCCCTACATACTCAACTGTCTGTTGTGGCTCTCTCCTCTTTTGTTTCCTGGTTATATTTCTGTTACAGTCTCACCTATATTGACTTCAGGTGCAAAATCGAAAGTTCTCCCTGACAAATTGCAAACAGTTCAAAAATACCAACATTTAAAAAATGTAAAGTCGGATTACAAAAACCACGTGTGCATACTCAGATTTGCATGTGCAATTGGTTAATTACACAGACAAACTGGCAGCTATTTGATTCAGCAGTTACCCTTTTGAGTGAACAAGTGATAGATCTCTGTTTTTAGAAAAATATTGCCAATAGAAACAGGGCTGTTGGGAAAAAGGTGGTAATATGGTTTCTCTCCCACCGTGGCAATCTATAGTATTCCAGGCTACTCAGGGAGAGGTTGTTCATCCATGAGGTTCAATCCCACCTTGATCTTCATGGGTTGTGCAGCACAGTACCATTCTCAATGAGGATCAATCACTAAATATGACAGTCTGGTCCTAAATATTCTATTTGTAGCTCTGTGGTTTTGTTATTTACTTATTCTTTAGGATTCTTTATTTTGCAAACAGTCACAGAAAGAGTGGTTCTGAGCAAAGACTAATGTGGGGTGATACGATTAATTCTGATGTTGCTACACGGGACATTTCTCAGCACTGATACTTTAACTAATTTCCCCCAGTTTGTGTAATAAAATGTAATGATTTTCCCCGACAGTGCCTCCTGCAAATCAATAACTACAGCATTAGCAGATGATCCAGAGTTAATAGATTGTTCAGTCTAGTTGCCCATTTCAGACAAGAGATAGGCTTTTGAGACACAATCCAAATCATTGGACTTTACAATGTGAAATAAATACACAGTTGAGTGTGAAAACTCTTTTTCTCATAATTAAGATGTGCCCATAACTTCACATCAACTGCCTTACAGAACTATGCTCAAGAAGAGAGGAAAAAATGGACTTGGTTAAATAGCATTATGCAGTACCCAGTAAAAAGTTGAGAATTATCTTTGGCCAGAGGAAGCTGGAATAGGCAGACAGTATAATTCCTCAGTCATAAATTAAGTGGACATCTACTAAGTGTCTCTGAGAATTCTGAAGGGGAGCCTCATTCATGAAAATGAGGGGGAAATTACATGGCTTAGAATGGAATCTGCTTCAATAAACCCTACAGCGTGTGTGTGTGTGTGTGTGTGTGTGTGTGTGTGTGTGTGGGTGTGGGTGTGGGTGGTCTAGTTTGATATCACAACATAATTGTATGTGACTGAATTGTACATTCAAGTTTCTTCTAAACTATGTGCCAAATAAAGGCCGCCCCTCTACAGGTGTGCTCGAGGGAATAGGCCCCAGGTTGTCTCTTCCAGCCATCATCTGGCAACAAAGATTTGGAGAGTGCAAAGGGAGGCAAGGCCAGTCAGCTCTGGTGGCAGCAGCCCAGGCCTCAGACTGGACACATAAGGATAGGGACATGGACATAGTTATCATGGTGGTAGCTACACTTTTTAAAAAATGTTATTACTCACCACTCTTCCGCCGAAGCTCCCCAAATACCCAGGAAGCATCATGCCTCCCTTCATTGCACTTATGTGTAGATGCTGCTCCTGCAGCTCTCAGGTGTCACTGTTTATTCCTATGTGCATTCATTTTTTTCTTCACAGTTCTAAAATACAATTTTAGGTGCTGGGCTTCTCCTCCTCAGAGTAAACAAAGGGATGCCCACAAATATATCCACTTCCATTCACCCAGCCCTAGAGAAGAGAGAAACAAATCTGGGCTCAAACTCCCAAAATAAGGGCTCTCTCTCATTTATATTGAAGAAGTCCTAGCTCAAGCACCTGTGCAGATCTCCACTGTGACAAGATTATGAGACTCTACCAGAGCAAAAAAATATATGGGGAATTAAAGTTCTAAGTCTCACAGAGCAAAGGGAAATAGGGCAATGAGACAGGACTGGTGGTTAACTGAGGGAGTTAAGGGTAGAGCTGGTCGGAACATTTTGCTGAAACTTTTCTGATGAAAATGTTTGTCAAAATCAAAACATTTCAGAAAATGTGTCAATTTTGAGGAATATTTCCAAAGGGAGAGGGAAAAATCCCAAATTTTGGTGGATAGTGGATTATAAATCAGATTTTTCCTCCATGAATGCAGTTTTGTCATTCAAATAAGACCAAATACTAGAGATAAGTTCGTTCTATGGATAGAGAGAGGCTCTTGATGCAAAATGTCCCTTTCGCCACTGTAACACTTACTTATGTAATATAACTGAAGGTCTTCCAGAGAGAGAAAAAAACATTAGGATACCAACAATCCTAGCAAACAATGAGCTCTATGCAATGTTATGATGTTAGACCCATTACTCACTCTTCCTTTCCATGTACGTGCACGAAGCCATTGTTTCACTCTCCCAAACCTCCCTCACCATTACACAGCAGATAATGTGTAGAAAAAATTGGGATATTTTCTGGGGTACCTTACTTTCATAATTAATTGTCTCAACTCACATCCTAGTGCTCTGGGTAGGAGAAAATTGTTAGTGTTGTGTCCAGGAGAGGAGCAGAGTCCACTTTCTCTACAGAGACTTTGATACATTGATATAAGAACGTGTGAGTGGTCATGAAATTCGAACTTCAGCACAGAACTGGTAGAAAATCAGGGTTCCTGTCACATGGCAGATTCTGAGATTTCAAACTTGAGTTTCACGCTGAATATGGACAAAAAGTAGGAATCTTGGAATTTTTTGCAAAATGACGTATTCTGAAATATTTCATTTAAACCTTGTGAAAAAAATGTCAGCCTTATTGAAATGAAACATTTCCACATTTTGATTTTTATATATTATATTAAAATATATAAATTGAAACAAAGTCAAAACAAAACGTTTTGACCTTATCAAAACAAAACATTTCAATAATTTCCCATTAAAAATTTTGATTACATCAATATGCTCCTGTGAAATTTGTCAGTTTTATCAAATCAGCATTTCTGGCAGAAAAATTTACTGTTGGAAAATTTTAGACCAAATCTATTTCAGTCCATGACCCTTGCTTCCTTTACTTCATTCAAATTCTCCACTTCTCACATCCTGTGCCTGTAGCATATCTAGAAAATTGGCATTTGGCACTTGTTTAAAAAATACTGTTTTCAAAAATTCAAAACAAAATGTGAACCATGATTTTCAAAATTTCCTAGTTTGTTCTGAAATTGTTCATATCTGATACCTTGGGGTATTTAAGTGGAACTGGAGAGAAAATTCTAGGATTGGAAGAATAGAATTCTGAGTCAGAAGTCATAGGAGAAATGCACTGGATTTGGGGGGGCCGTGAATGGAGGGAGGGGAAAGAATTAAAATTCCACTTCAAACAGCGCAATTCTCCCACCACAGGGGCGAGAAGAGAGATTAGTGAAGTCTGAGCCCTTATAGAGAGCTCAGGGTGGCTCCACTTTCAAGAATTTCTTATAATTTACTGAAGTGAGAATGCAAGTCAAAATATTTAACTCCCACAAGAGCATACAGTATGCCATGTTTAAACTGGTGTGGTTCATAATTAATTTGACTACTGGCATACAAGAACTGGGCTTGATCCTGCAAACAGAGGCATATGTAACATTACTCATGTGAGTAGTCCTACTAAATCAGTGGGACTGTTCATGTGATTGAAGTTACACACATGCAGAAGCATTTGCAAAAACAAACAGTCTCATATTCATACAATTTTCAAAATACCTCAGAGTGGGATCTAAAACCGTTTACTTTCTGAAAAAGTTTCAATAACATTTTAATATTTGTCAGCTCTTCATGAAGGGGTCTTTCATTAGCTAAAGGCTTTTAATGAACATTCTGGTGATTTTCTTCTCAATCCTACCAAATACATAACAGATTTACTTACCTCTGGCGATACCTATTATTCTTGTAATGAAATTAAGATTTATGGAAAAAATGAAGTCTGAAAAATTTAAAGGAATGACATTTTTAAATGGAATATTTCAACTTTCCAGGACAGGACAGCCCTATTCCAGAAGCCACAATTTGGTTTTATTGAATGTACATGCAGAAACTATTTAGACTTAGACTATAGATAATATTAAAGTGTTGTCACTGTCTAATCTCATATATGATTATGGTCCCACAAAAATGGGATTACATTTTGAGGTCATTATGCTTTGTAGGTAATGTTGATTAGCTATCTGACCTTATATAAAAACAAAAACCTTCTCATTTGAGACTTAATCATACATATTGTGATGTTCCTCTGGTGTTATCTGGACCGGTGATCTGTTAGGTCACTCCAGTCCTTGACTCTGGGAGCCAGCCTTACCCTGCTCTGCTGTGAGAACCCCCACTTCTGGTCTGTTCATGCACAGCCTCTGGCATGTAAGCTGCTTGGATTGTGCAACCGAATGACAGACACAACCCTAGGAACCTCCGTCGTGCAGTGTTCAATTATGGACACTGCAAGCTTATTTGAGTTAGTCAATTTAACAAAGAAATTGATATGCACCAGGCTTGTTATCCCAAGGGGAGTCTCTGACACGCTTCAAACCAAGCACACTGCTTCAGGTAGAATAAACAAACGAATTTATTAACTGCAAAGATAGATTTTAAGTGATTATAAATCAAAGCACAACAAGTCAGATTTTGGTCAAATGAAATAAAAGCAAAACACATTCTAAGCTGATCTTAACACTTTCAGTGCCCTTACAAACTTAGATGCTTCTCACCACAGGCTGGCTGGTTGCCCTTCAGCCAGGCTCTCCCCTTTGATCTGAGCTTCAGTCGCTTGGTGGTGATGTGTGTAGATGGAGGTGGAAGAGAGAGGAAGAGCATAGCAAACGTCTCTCCCTTTTATCATGTTCTTTCTTCCCTCTTGGCTTTGCCCCCCTCCTTCAGGGTCAGGTGAGCATTACCTCATCGCAGTCCCTGACTGACCAAGGGAAGGGGGGTGACTCACTTGAGAGTCCAACAGATCATTTGTTGTTGCCTAGGCCAATGTCCTTCCTGTGAGGCTGGGATGGTTTGTCCCATACATACCCTGATGAGGTGTGAACTGCCCCTCTGCTCTTGGAGAGTTTTTCCCTGGGCTTGTTTTAAGCCATGAGGACACATTTTCAGCCTCATAACTATATACATGAAATTACAACCTATAACATTACTGTAACAACAATGCTCAGTGCATCATGAGCCTTCCAAAGACACCTGACATGACAAACTTTGCATTGGATACCACACATATAAGGATGAACATGGGGGTACAGGGTGTTCCCTTGAGGTACAGAACATCACACATATATAGTGTCACGCAGAAAAAAATACATGACATAGTACTTTAATATTATATACTTCTACTGATAGATATACTTTTGCCAAAGTCTATTTTAATTAAAATTTGATGCCTCTGAAGCGGTCTCTCAGAATAATACAATGCTGAAAAACATCTGAATGTATACTATATGTACATTAGAATAGTGCATATATACTTTAAAAAAAATTATGCTAAATTGTTTGTTACACACAGTGTAGCCTGGTGGAGAGAGGACTGAAATGGGAGACCTGAGTTCTATTTCTGGCTCTGCTGCTGGCCTGCTGGGTGACCCTTGGCAAGTTATTTAACCTATTTTCCCATCTGTAAAATGAGGATAATGATACTGACACCTGCTACTAAAGTGCTTTATGATCTACGGATTAAACATGTTATACAAGAGTGAGGTGTTGTATATTATTTTGATATATCATATCATTAACGGTCATAAACAGAAAAATAATATATATTACAAACTATTGTGTGCTTCATCAACAGGAATCAAATTTTAAAAATAGCTAATTGTGATAATAAGGTACAGTATTTATACTAAATTTAGTCTCCAGAAATTAAATATGGACCTAAACTAGTTTACAGTAATGATCATTTTCTGGGGTTTCCTACGTAGAAATTCTAACAATTAAAAAATAGAATAAACTTTATTTCTCATATAAATAGAAGACCTGAGATCACAGTACATTGTAGAAATCAAATAACGTGTAAAATGGCAGCATGTGCACTCATATCTATGTCTGCAAGAGCGCCAGCTCTTCATGGAGCCCCAGCTCTTCTACTGGCTTTATCAAAAATCTGAAAGTACAGCCTCAGATGTTTATAAATAGCTCAAGAAAACAATATATATTTTTAAATTAAAATTCAAGCAATTTTTATCACTATAGAACTGTAGAAGAACATACATGATTATATTTTGTGCTTTAAAATAAATTTCATAAAGCTAAAATAACAAATGACCAAAATTGAGAGGGAGGAAATATTTAAATATAAACACATGAATAGTAACTGGGAATTATAGAAGCATACCCACAATTTTGCAGTCACAAAAGAAGGCTTCTTTGGTTAAAAAAACCCTGGTTAAAGAAGAAGGTGACAAAATGCAAAATATAAATATTACACAACACATACACAAATGAAAAAAGGTCAAGCTAATACAAAAGAGTACAAATTAACATTTAGGACAGGTAGACAATTGATGAGAGGTTAAAGGTTACAAAGAAAAAAAAAGCTTTGGCCTGTAGGCTTAAGGACAATAAGAAGGATTTTTAAAAATATATCAGGAACAAACAAAATCCTAGCAAAGTATAGGTCCAATGCTATGCAGGTATGGTAAAATTATTAGTCATGATTCAGAAAAAGCAGAAGTATTCAATAGGTATTTCTGTTCTGTTTTCAGAAAGAAGCAGGATGATGTATTCATATTTTACAGCAATAATGAAATACTTTCTACTCCATCAATAACTAGGGAGGATAAACAGCAAGTATTAAAGTTAAATAGTTTTAAATCTGCAGGATTGGATAATTTGCACAAAAGAGTATTAAAAGAATCTGTCAAGGAGCTCTCTGAATCATTAATGTCAATTTCATTTTCAGCAAGTATTCAAATGCTGGGGACGCTCCAGAGGACTGGAAAGCGCTAATGTTGTGCTAATATTTAGAAAAGGTAACTGGGGTGACCCAGGAAATTAGGCTGCTTAGCTTCACATGGTTCCAGACAAAATTGTGGAATGGCTGATATGGGACACAACCAGTAAAGAATTAAAAGATGGTAGCATATGTCACATTCTGGGGTGCAATCCGTACCACTGGGAGGTTGTCATCTCCTGCCTTGTAATACCTTGTACCTCAAAATGCTCTGCTGCTGTAGCTCCCCTGTATAGATGTTCCCAGCCAGCATATAAGCATGCACTGAGTGTCTGTATGATAAACAGCTCTGGGCCAGAAACTCTGACTCCAGCAGTCTACTTCTTACATCCCAGCCACACTCTGGCCTCCAATTACCTTGGTTACACTTGGCAAGATGACCGCAAGACCCATTGGTCCTGAATTTTCGCAAAATTGTGTGATCTGCAGTGTCCAACCCTTTTCTAGACAATTCAGAGGAATAATAAGATTTGTTTGCTCCTTTAAAGAGACAAAACGCCCAGCTTATTGCTTTAATTGGCATTAACAGTCACTTCCAGTCAAAAACAGCACTGGATTGGTTTAGATCAGTGGTCCCCAACGCGGTGCCCGTGGGCGCCATGGTGCCCGCTGGGGCATTTATGTGCGTCCGCCTAGTGCCCAGCAGGGGAGAGAAGCCGCGGCCCCGTGCCTGACGGGGAGAGAGAACTCAGGCTGCGGGTGCAGTGTTCTCTGTTCCCGGCAGGCGCGGGGCCCGCCTAGTGCCCAGCAGGGGAGAGAAGCCGTGGCCCCGTGCCTGACGGGGACAGAGAACTGCAGGCGCCGGTGTTCTCTGTCCCGGGCAGGCGCGGGGCCCGCATAGTGTCCAGCAGGGGAGAGAAGCCGGGGCCCCGCACCTACTGGGGACAGAGTACTCCGGGGCTGCGGACGCCGGTGTTCTCTGTCCTCGCGGCTTCTCTCCGGCTTCTCTCTTCTCTCTGGATTAATATATTATGTAATATTAAATATGATGTTTTTCATATTATTTAATGTACAAATACAAAATAAGCCTTGAAAAATTGTTGGCGCTCGCCACACTCTTCTGAAAACATGAATGTGCTACTGGCCACAAAAAGGTTGGGGACCACTGGTTTAGATCAATGGTTCCCAAACTTCAACAACCTGTGAACCCCTTTCACTAAAATGTCAGGTCTCGCAAACCCCCTCCTAAAAATGAATATTTCCAGGGATTTTCTCCTTTACCGGAGTATAAATTATAAAAGCAGTGATCTTGGAAATATAAAATTTGTTATGACATTCTTATTGCACAGTATTTATTATTAATTATTATTCATCATGACAGTATTTTTATTACATTATGAAAATGTCTACATTCTTCCAAGATATCACTTTTGTAGCTTGTATCACTTTGAATAAGTCTGTTATAAGACAAGCATTCAGGTCTTGAGCAGTCCAGGCAAACAACGCATGTTACAACAAGGCTTAAACTTGTTCTTCATAATCATTTTAAAAACAATACTAGCTGCCTATTTACTTTTAAAAACAGCAAAAAATAACCATCTCCCTTTCCATTTCTTATAAGGAGTCTTGAAATTTCAATCTCTTCAGCGTGATAGATCTGCTTGCTTTGATCTGCTCAGCTCTTGGAAGTCCAGGGGCCTGTGCTGCCCAGGGGCCCTAGGGACAGCTCTGTCCACCATTAGGGAATTTCCCCCCTCCTCCCCCGAGAACCCCCTGTAACATTTTGCGAACCCCCAGGGGTTCACAAACCCCAGTTTGGGAACCACTGGTTTAGATTAAAAGTGAAGCAAGTGTTAACAAAAGACAATAGGATTTTAAGTGGGCTCAATTATCAAGGATAGAGTTAGAAATGGCTACAAGTAAATAGAAGTGAAAAGTGCTTTCTAGAAACTAAGACTTAACAAAACTACAGTTTTGGATCAAGATAAGATTTTTACCACATTACTTTCCCGCAAGATGGCTGACCACCTCTCTGGTCACCATGATCTCCCACAAAGTCCAAAGTGCTCAGCTCCTTTGTCTTCTTAGTTGTCAGATAACTTGGGGTTCTTTGTCCCTCTCTTTTATAGTCCAGTGAACCTTTGAAATGGGTTCTTCTGAAGGTTACCCCCCAAAGTAAAGTTAATTCAAGCTGTGAGAAAGCAGACATGGAGTCTTGTGAGGAAGAAATTTCCAGGCTGGTTTATCCCCCCCACTGGTATTTGCTAAAATGCAGTTGATCTGTTCATGCAATCTCCTACCTTCCCACCATGATGCTGAGTGGTTATCTCCTCCTCTTGTTAGCTTTTACATAACTGCATTCCCATTGTCCCTTAATGTATCTTGGAAATACCATCAGAGTAGAGGAACCACATTCCTTTGTTTAGGGTGAGGTAACTTCAGCCCTGCCTGGCAGATACACTTCAAGAACATAATTTCCAATATATAGGTAATTTTGCATTTGTCCCCATACATACATCACACAACAACATTAACGATCAGTATGTTATTAGCTTTCTATTGATATCTTACATGCCACCTTTTAGATACAGGTTAGGACATTAATGAGTTGGGGTACATTCAACTGGCCCAGTCAGCTGAAACTCAGTACCAGATACCAGTGAGCCCCTTGCTCTCTTGCATTGGGATGCTATTAGGGGCACTGCATAATTAAAGCCAATCAACATAGTTTTATGGAAAATTGGTCATGCCAAACAAACTTGATATTTTTATAAGATCTTAAGTCATAAGATTAGGGCTGGAAGAGACCTCAGGAGGTCATCTAGTCCAACCCCCTGCTCAAAGCATGACTAACCCCAACTAAATCATCCCAGCCAGGGCTTTGTCAAGCCGGGCCTTAAAAACCTCTAAGGATGGCGATTCCACCACCTCCCTAGGTAACCTATTCCAGTGCTTCACCACCCTCCTAGTGGAATAGTTTTTTTCTAATATCCAACCTAGACCTCCACAACTGCAACTTGAGACCATTGCTCCTTGTTCTGTCATCTGTTACCACTGAGAACAGCCGAGCTCCAACCTCTTTAGAACCCCACTTTAGGTAGTTGAAGGCTGCTATCAAATCCCTCCCTCAATCTTCTCTTCTGCAGACTAAATAAGCCCAGTTCCCTCCACCTCTCCTCATAAGTCATGTGCCCCAGCCCCCTAATAATAAAGGTAAATATGCTGATATATACCAAGTTTTCTGTAAGGCATATGACTCAATCCTGCATAATATTCTGAAAAAATAGCACTACACAAAGTCAATTAAAGTGGGTAAAGTGATAGATGGCAAAAAGTAATTGTAAATAGGGATAGTTATCCATGGAGGTGTTTCTGTGGGGTCCCCAGGACTTTGTTCTCAGCCCAGTGCTATTCAATATCTGTATTAATGATCACTGCTGGTAAAATTTGCCAATGACACAAAAACTGATTAAATGGAAAATAATGATGGTGACAGGTAAGTTACACAGACCAACATGGTTAAAGAAATTAGCTGAATTGATACAGTGAGAGGTCAGAAGGTATCAGGCATTCCCCTGTTTAATAATTGTATTTCAATCCCTGGTGTTGTCTCAGACCAAAGCATCTCAGAAGAGACAAATAAAAGGCTGAGTTGCCTGTAATGTTCATATAAGATACCGCAGAGACTACAGACTGCATTTTGAAAATGTGTCTCATCATGAAAATGAAGGGTCAAACAATACTAACAATGACAGTAATATTTATCACAGGTGACCCAGTAAACATCCTTTCCCAACATAATCTTGATATTCTGTTTAAAGTGGCTTCCAATACTGAGATACACTCTTTCATGATTATGTGCAAACAGTACAAAACAAATCAAGAATCAACAAAACACTACTGTAAATTTTAAGAGTGAATTTAAAATATATTGGAAGATTCTATTAAATGTCTGACAGAAACAATGCAGTGATCCACACAGGTGGAAGAGAAGAGGGAAAAGGATAAGTTTATTTAATTCAGACTGATTATACCCATACAAAGCATCTTCTGCTACCCCATTCTTCCTTCCTCAGCCCCTCTTCCCTTCCCTCTTTCTATCACACAGTCAATCCATGCTTCCAGTTATTTGGAAAAAAAATCTTTAAGGATTTGTTTGGATAAATGAGCAGTGATTTGTTTACTTTCATTCAAATGCATCATATGTGGGAGATACTGTAGGTTGATAACTGAGTTATAAAAAGAACAATAAGAATGTGTAGGAAATATTGGCTACATTTCTGTGAGTTTTTAATTAGAAGTGTGGAATTTCCATGTGTGAAGGAAACATTTATATATTCTACTCTAAACACCAGATAAAGTTGTAAGAATGAACAAGGATCATTCTAAAACAGAGAGAGACAGAGATGAATCTGATTAGTCCTAAATAGGATCAACATGCAAAGGTAACCCTCTGCATATAGATCTTCCTCTTCCCAACTATAATGCAATCAGCAGCCTCTGTAAAAATATATTGAGGCTAATAAATCCTGCATCACATCTGATATGGCTGGTGCACTAGATTGAATGTCCCAGTCTCCAGAAGAGAATGGTACATGAATGATGGCTAGATGTCTGAATTTAACTGAGGTAGTGCTAGCAAGGTTGAGAAAAGCAACTAAAAGAGTTGATAAAGTTTATATCAGAACCCCTTTTCCAAAGGAACATGTCCGGCATTTGTTACAGCACGTCACAATTTGGGGGGTTTAGAGCTGAATGAATAATGGATTTTTTGGTTTACTGAGAATTCTGAAAAAAATATGAAGTTTTATTCAGGATTGAACCTTAAATAACAAATTGAAACATTTCAAGCCAGGTTAAATGAAACATTTTATTTGACCCAACTCTCTTTTGTTTCTTTGTTTTGATTTCAGGCATTGTAACAAAAGCAAAGAAGCACTAGATTTGCAAAATGTCTGGAATAGGTGGTGTCAGAAGTGCTCTCCTTATAACTTTTAGCCCATTGGTTTGGGCACTCACCTGGGATGTGGGAGTGTCAAGTTCAAGTCCTTGCTCCAATGACTATTTAATTACTTATAAAAGGTGGAACAGCTTCAGTAGGAAAGATTGAAAGAGCCCCACACCAGAATGGCGAGGGGACTCTCCTGCAATATGGGAGACCTAAGTTCAAATCCCTTCAGGTAGAAGGATGAATTGAACCCACATCTCAGGTGAGTCCCCTACCCACTGAGCTAAAAGTTATCGGATGGCAACACTATCACCACCTCCTCCTTTGTCTGATTTGTGATTCCAGCCCCACCCAAATTGAAATATTTTGGTAATGTTGAAAGAAACTGATTAATTTCATTGAAAATATTTCGATTTTCTGTTTGAAATTATTTGGCACACAATTCAAATTAACAAATAGTTACAGGTTGACTGAAACATCATTTTTCAACAAATTGTTGTTTTTTGTTGTTGTTTTTTTACTGAAAAGACATCACCCAGCTTTAGTCACATTAGAGTTCTGGTTGTTCTTTGATGCCCAAGTAGCAGTTGTGGTAGTTTTATAGTGAGCATACAGAAACCATATAATGATTAAAGTATTTTAGTGTGTGCAGTTTAATATATTTAGAAACATAGAATCATAAAATCATAGAAGCTTAGGGTTGGAAGAGACCTCAGGAGGTCATCTAGTCCAACGCCCTACTCAAAGCAGGACCAACCCCAACTAAACCATCCCAGCCAGGGCTTTGTCAAGCTGGGCCTTAAAAACCTCTAAGGATGGAGATTCCACCACCTCCCTAGGTAACCCATTCCAGTGCTTCACCACCCTCCTAGTGAAATAATTTTTCCTAATATCCAACCTAGACCTCCCCCACTGCAACTTGAGACCATTGCTCCTTGTTCTGTCATCTGCCACCACTGAGAACAGCCGAGCTCCATCCTCTTTGGAACCCCGCCTTCAGGTAGTTGAAGGCTGCTATCAAATCCCCCATCACTCTTCTCTTCTGCAGACTAAATAATCCCAGTTCCCTCAGCCTCTCTTCGTAAGTCATGTGCCCCAGCCCCCTAATCATTTTTGTTGCCATCCGCTGGACTCTCTCCAATTTGTCCACATCCTTTCTGTAGTGTGGGGCCAAAACTGGACACAATACTCCAGATGTGGCCTCATTAGTGCCGAATAGAGGGAAATAATCACTTCCCTCGATCTGCTGGCAATGCTCCTATTAATGCAGCCCAATATGCCATTAGCCTTCTTGGCAACAAGGGCACACTGTTGACTCATATCCAGCTTCTCATCCACTGTAATCCCCAGGTCCATTTCTGCAGAACTGCTGCTTAGCCAGTCGGTCCCCAGCCTGTAGCAGTGCATGGGATTCTTCCATCCTAAGTGCAGGACTCTGCACTTGTCCTTGTTGAACCTCATCAGATTTCTTTTGTCCCAATCCTCCAATTTGTCTAGGTCACTCTGGACCCTATCCCTACCCTCCAGCATATCTACCTCTCCCCCAGCTTAGTGTCATCCACAAACTTGCTGAGGGTGCAATCCATCCCATCATCCAGATCATCTAATGAAGATGTTGAACAAAACCGGCCCCAGGACAGACCCCTGGGGTATTCTGCTTGATACCGGCTGCCAGTTAGACATGGAGCCATTGATCACTATCCGTCAAGCCCGACGATCTAGCCAGCTTTCTATCCACCTTATAGTCCATTCATCCAATCCATACGTTTTTAACTTGCTGGCAAAAATACTGTCGGAGACAGTATCAAAAGCTTTGCTAAAGTCAAGGTATATCACGTTCACTGCTTTCCCCATATCCACAGACCTAGTTATCTCATCATAGAAGGCAATCAGGTTGGTCAGACATGACTTGCCCTTGGTGAATCCATGTTGACTGTCGCTAAATACCTTCCTCTCCTGCAAGTGTTTCAAAATGGATTCCTTGAGGACCTGCTCCATGATTTTTCCAGGGACTGAGGTGAGGCTGACTATGGATTCTCCTTCTCCTTCTTCCCTTTTTTAAAGATGGGCACTATATTTGCCTTTTTCCAATAGTTCGGGGCCTCCCCCAATCGCCATGCGTTTAACTGATTTTAAAGCTTTTTTCACCCTCTCATGCAACAATTCAGTGCAGAGTTAATAGTGTGCCTTACCTATAATTGTACATTTCCACATCTTAAAGTGTTTGGATTACTTTTCAGTTTGACCTTAACTCTCAATTCCCTGGATTTGTAATGCTTGTTCTGGAGATAATTACAGCAGTCTTGTAATACTCTTTACCCTTGATTTATTGGTATATGATCTCAGCTTTAATTCCATCTTAATAAAATGGGCTGGTTTGAGTTGTTTGTTTTTCAATATGGGAAGGCAGGTATAAAAACAGGTGACAATTAGTTGGATGGTTTCATCCCAGTCATTGTTTGTGTACATTATAAAATCACAATACACTCTACCCAAATCAGCACATTTGTCAATTTCTGATCCAGACTGGAATGACAGGGGTATTGAAGGTCAAGACAGGAAGTGTTTTGGGAGAGCTGCATGAGGAAGCTTACACAGCATTTGCTCACATTAAGGCTGTCTGAGGCCAGTGCTATTTAGGTCTATCATAAGCACTAAAATTCACTCACAGCTTTTAAAAACTTGCCTCAATAGCTTAGGCAGTGCTAACATTAAAACAAGATTTTTTTTAAAATGTTAGTTTGAAAAGATAGCAACCTATTTGTCACCAGTGACACGGTCATCTCAGCAACTTAAGCCATTAAGGATTAAACCAATTTACAACAGATGTGGACAACTAAATGTGTCTAGGGTCTTAACTTAATTGGGGATGCCTATAACATATTTCTATCAACAAACAGCTGTTTATCAACATATTCCCTGAGGACAATTGTAATAGTGGAAACAAGAGAGTTGCAGGGTTTTTAATACAGTGGTTCCAGATCTAATATCAGCACACATTTTGGAGGAAATAAAAAGTATTAATGGTTTGTATTAGCTAAACAGGACCCCCATGCTATAATTTCATGATCATGTATGCACACTGAAATATAATCTATGCCCATGCTGTACCCTAGGTCAATGATTTTCAATCTTTTTCTTTCTGAGGCCCTCCCAACATGCTATAAAAACTCCACAGCCTACCTGTGCCACAATAACTGTTTGTCTCCATATCCAGGAGATTAAAAGATTAAACTGATAGTTACGCAGTTAAACACACACACACACACACAATATAATATAATATACTATAAAAAAGGAAAGGAAACTATAGGTACAAAAATCAAAAAAACCTGCATATAATTTTTGTTTTACTTACTCAGTGTGAAACTTGTTGCTGTCCCATAGGCTGGGTGGCCCGCTGAGGTGAGTCATGGGAGGGAGGTGGCGCTCCCTCCAAGAGCCCCGCTGCCCAGGGCAAGGGTGACCAGATAGCAAATGTGAAAAATTAGGATGGGGGTAGGAGGTAATAGTTGCCTATATAAGACAAAGCCCCAAATATCGGGAATTTCCCTATAAAATTGGGACATCTGGTCAGCCTACGTGGGGCTGAAGCCAAAGCCTGAGCCCCACTGCCTGGGGCTGAAGCCCAGTTTATTTCAGCAGATCCTCTGAAACCTGCTCACAGTGCCTCAGAGGGCTGTGGACCTCCTATTGAGAGCCACTGCCTTAGGTGCTAGTCAGTGAGAAAACAGCTCCAGATACTCTTGGGAGGGGTTACTTAAAGCTTTCCCCCAAACACTAGATAGGTTTCTATACACAAAATATGATCTCCCAAACAGGGCATAGTAGTACACCTCACTAGGAGCAGCAGGGAGGACACATCCTGGAAGCCATTTTTAAGTTTAGTGACTGATGTCACCCAGAACTCCTGCTAACTATTCTCATTTACTGTTGGCTGCCTAGTGTCCCCATATCCTTGACTGTTCATCATGCCTTTCCTGATCACGACTGACTACTGAATTAATTTATTAATTAATTGATGACTTGTTTATTAACTTAACATTCATCCTGCTTAATTGAGTCACTACTCAGTTTATTGTCTGTTCATTGATTTCATTTGCTCAGCTAATTTTTAATCTTTAAATTTTATCTGCTTAATTCCATTCCATTGCCTATATAATGAGTTTCACTCTCTAATTGACTCTCCACCTATCTAACTGATTATACCTCACTCCATTGTCTGTTCAGTTAATTGCTTTATTTATCTACCCCTTACTAACTGATTACTGCCTAATCCCTCTACTGTTTGGCACCTTAATTGCCAGCTGATTCAGTGGCACAGCCACATCCTGCCAATACCTGTCTTTGACTTACCATGCCTCCTCTCTTTTCCCCTCCTGTTTTTCTCCATCCACCCACATTTCCTGTCCTCTCTACTGCCCCCATACATACTCTCTCCTCCCTCCAAACCACATCCTCATTGGACCTTCAACTTTGGATCAGCTCTCCTATTCACCAAAATGGACACTTGTTCAATTGTGTCTTCACTCAACACTGCTCCTTCTTTGCTTTGTCAGTTATCTGAACATCACCTCATTTCTTTCAATATTGCCCACTTGCTTCCTGCCAATCACCATCTCATGGCTCTCAATCCATCAATATCTGCAACTTTTCTACCATTCCCATTCCCCTCCTTCCTTCCTTGCACTGACAGATAGAGATTTCCTCCACCCTTGACTCCTTTGTCCCTCTCTACCACCATAAAGTCCATCCAACCAACCCTCAATCCTGATTTATTCAACATCCATTTCCTTTGCTCCTATTGCCTGCTGCTAACCATCTCTGGAGCAGTGTTGCCCAATCATTGATTACACATTAACATTTTTCCCTTTCTTATCAGGATCTTGATGACTTCAAGGAGATGATCAACAAGCTCCACCATGATCTCTCTTCTCCTCCCGTTGACACTGACATTTGTCACTTGGTCTCCTCCTTCAAGCCATCCACCAGCTCCACTGATTCCATGTGACTCATCCCCTCCAATCTCATTGAACATGCCAGCTACACATGTACACTATTTCAAATTCCTTTT
The DNA here is from genome assembly GCA_003942145.1 of Platysternon megacephalum. NCBI lineage: Eukaryota > Metazoa > Chordata > Testudines > Platysternidae > Platysternon > Platysternon megacephalum. Next base: position 7,011,736 of record QXTE01000063.1, read on the forward strand.
CCTCAATTCCAGCCTCAGTTCCCTCCAATATGGCTTTGACACTCCCAACTCTACTGATACTTCTCTTACCCAAGTCTAATTATCTTGTTCTTCAGGGACTTTACTCTGTACTCATACATCTTGACCACTCTTCAGTTTTTGACATGGTCAGGCCTCCACTCCTTCTTGGCAACTTGTCTTTTCTGGGCTTTTGTGCCTCCATCCTTTCCTTGTTCTTGGCATACCTTTCTGGTCATTAATTCAACATCTCTTTCAGGGGACGGTCTTCCTTCCTTCCCATTTCTGTGGGGATCATAGAGGACTCCATTCTAGTTCCCTGCCTTTTCTCCCTTTACACCATTTCTCTAGATGATTTCTTCTGCATATAGAGCACTGGACTGGGACTCAATATACCTGGGTTCCAGTCCAGGCTTGGCCACTGGCCTGCTGGGTGACTTGGGAAAGTCACTTCCCCTCTTTGTGCCTTAGTTTCCCCATATGTAAAATCATAATAGTAATACTGACCTCTATTGCAAAGCACTTTGAAAGCTACTGATGAAAAGCCACATATATATATATATTATTATTATTATATATCTTCAGCTGCCATCCTTTTTCCAATGTCTCATAAATCTACCTTTTAGCCCTTGAGGGGTCCTCCTGATTCAGTCCTGCATCTCCCTCTCTCTGACATCTCTTCTGGGAGTTTTCAATTTAAATTTAACACAACTAAAATTAAATTCCTCATCTTTCCTTCCAAACCCTCTCCACTATCCCACCCCACTTCATCACTGTTGACAACACCTCCATCCTCCATGTATCTCAGGCCCATAACTTTGGGAATCATCTTTACCTCCTCCCTTTCACTTGCCTTACACATCCAGGCTGTATCCAAACCTTTAGAACATATCTAAAATCAAACCTTTTCTTTCTATAACCACAGACAACTGTTATCCCAGATTCCTATCACTACCTTCTCGATCATCATGACCCCTTCTCTGGCTTTCCTGACACCCAGATCACATCTATTGAGTACATTCAAAATGATGCTACTAATTAAATTCAGAATTGAATTATCCAAGAAAGAGGCGGTCAATGGGACAAACCATTAAATTTATATCTAGTGAAATTCAACATATATTGCCTCCACTCTGTATTATTCACTTGCCTCTTGGGTATGTCCTCTTCTGTTTTAATACTCAAGAAAACAGTTTGCCCTGTAAAAATGGTTTATTTTTAATAAAGAATTAGTAACAATTTTAATATTTTTTTTCCTAGACCAGTTTGCCCATTATTTGACACAGCTGGATCCTGGGATATAATGAGAGGTCAGTGGATATAAAGGTGGATGACATTAGGGGAGAAGAGAAAAATCTGACTGTCAGGTGAAGGAGAGATTAACATGGATTAGTGAGATGGATGTGTGGGAAAGAATTCCTCAGAAAAGGTTTGGAAATACTCATAAGCAACTAAATACTGTGAGTGCTTTATTCAAACTTCATTGTCATTCTTTTTAATATTTACCCAACACAACTGAGACTTGTATGGGGCAACCTGAAGTCTAAAGAGAGTTAAGTTCTTACACTACAATACTAGACAACTGCTCCAAATTTTGCTAACTCTCAAATTCAAGTTTTCTGTTTATAATGATTTGTTTTAAAGAACTAGTGTGAAAAGCACTAGATGAGTGTTAGGTTTCCAATCCAGTCATGCCAGCTGAAAATAGGTTTTATTTTTGTCCCTGAAAATAACACTGGCAAAATAAACCCAAATGAAGTAATAGCCTTTAGCCAACAGGGATATGATAGGCATGCAGACCATAGCAGTTACTGACATTTATTTTATTCTGAAAGATCTGTACAAGGATGCTTTTGTAACATTGTGTTAACCTTGTTGGTGATCTTTTCCCTTTTCTGTTCAAAAATATGAAACAGAAAAGTAGCTAGATAGTAACATTCCACAGATGTTTAGGTGTGAAGTCTGCAGATGTGCTTGATGTTATAGCTTTGAGCTAGAGAAATAAAATCAAAGAATTAAAAGAGCTAAAATAATTAAGCAAAAATAGTAATACATTTGTATAGTGCAATTCCTCCCCAAGGATCTCATTACACTTAACTGAATTTAATGAGAGGAACTACTTCATCCATCAATGAAATGCAGTTGAGTTGAAACATAACTTTGTGAACAGTGTATATTCAACACTGCACAGCAGTTTAAGAAAGAAAGTAGGACAGTTTATTGGTCAGCTTAGGACAGGAATAATATAAACAGTAAAAGTTGTGTGTGTGGGGGGGGGAATGTAATCAACCAAATTGAAATTTAGGATGCCAGGGCTAATGTCTGTATCCTTATGAAAAGTGTGATGGGACTTTTAATGACTACAAGTGGTTAGAACCTCAGTTTTACATATCATTGGAAAGATGCATTGAGCTCCACATAATTTGCACTCCACAAGCTGCAAACAAAGCATGAATTAATCACCACAGGTAAACCTAGGAATATTTCCCCCCATGTTCATGGTCCTAAAACTTTTAATAACACTTACCCAAGCCCCAGGCTGGCCCAAACAGCCCCAGCCGTGCCGGCTAGCTGACCAACCCCAGCCCCAGGCCAGCCCAAGAAGCCCCAGTCCAGCATCCTGTGGCAGTGGCCTATTATACCCACCGCCCATGCCCAAAGTTCTCAAGTAACTACATTAACACATTCTTAAGAGACAGTACAGGAACACACCAACTGCACGTACGCTAAGAATGGGATGACTGGATAATGGCTAAGGATGTTTTCTTTGAACTAGCAGTTAAAAGGATAAAGGTGGTAACTAACTAACATCTGGAGTATAATACATAACTTGTTTGTATCAGTGTATGCAAGGAGAAGTCACAGGAGGGGCATCTTTGTCCAGACAAGGGGACAGCAGCCTGGTGTGCGGACTGAGCTTGTACCATTGTCGTGGGCATACATGTGTTAGTATACTTCTAGCTCTGATAGGGCGTTAGTACTCTGCTTTGTCGATGAAACCTGGCCGAGAGCCTTCGCCACCAAACCTAGCCTGTGGTCTCTCTTATGAATAACATCAAGGTCAGCTGAATTAACATGCTACACTGTGTGCTAGTGCAGCTGGCATCAGACCTCCAAGAACAATAACAGCAGCAACAACATTCCACAGCACTGACAACATGACAACTTTACTATTATTTGAAACTGATATTTAAGGTACCTAACTATTGCTGTGGGTGTTTTCACAGTAATTAAACATATATTATCCCAAGTATAAACACCGGCAAATAATATATATTATTGCCACAATTCTTAATGTTCATGAACATCACTTCCCACACGTGTTGCCAAGAAGTTGAACCAAATATTTATCGCTATTTCTCTTTTTTCCATTGCAGTTTTACATCAATTTAAATATATTATAATTTCCAAAAAAATGTAATACTCTACATTTCAAATACTACAATAATAGGTTAACCTTTGATCTAGGGATAAGTCATATACGGGGAAAAGAGTAATTACCATCACCAACTCATTGATATACATTGGCACCACTGATAGATCAGAAAACTGTGTAGAGAAGTACTGGGCATTACTTCATAGCAACCATGAATGTATAATGCAGGAAGTGCATTTAACTCTCAAAGCAATGTCAGTCATTCTTCAGTTTGGAACTCATTCACCTCTATTCACTTTAGTGAAATAATAAACATTGTTTTTCACCTCCATTTACAACACGAATATTTGCCCTAAACAGGTTTGACAGTGTCAAGTAAGGATTAGATTAATGCAGCTGGGAACATTACCCTTCCAGCTGAAAGCCTGAACACTAAAATGTACAGTTTTTGATCTGACAAACTGAGTAAATTCTAAGTTAGTATTGGAAACTCAGATCTATATACCATCATCATCCTTTTTATCTTATCCAAGTTTAAGTACAGGTTAATACTAAAGCATTGCCTGCACACAGTGAATTGCCGGATTGGGCCCTAGAATGTAAACTCTGGGGAAGGCTTTTTCTACATATTGATAGAGTATCGGGGTTTCTAGGCACTACTGTAATATAAACTGTAATAATTTCAAAAAGTATGTGATAGCTACAAAATCACAAAACAAAAATAGTAAAAAAAACAAACCACAGTGCATTTTCAAAACAAATTTTTCACTAATTCCACTCAATTTTCATTAATTCCTATTTACAAGGAACCTGTCTCTGGGTATGTCTACACTACGAAATTCGGTCGAATTTATAGAAGTCGGTTTTATAGAAATTGTTTTTATACAGTCGATTGTGTGTGTCCCCACACAAAATGCTCTAAGTGCATTAAGTCAGCGGACTGCGTCCACAGTACCGAGGCTAGCGTCGACTTCCGGAGCATTGCACTGTGGGTAGCTATCCCACAGTTCCCGCAGTCTCTGCCACCCATTTGAATTCTGGGTTGAGATCCCAATGTCTGATGGGGCAAAAACAGTGTCGCGGGTGATTCTGGGTGCATGTCGTCAGGCCTCCACTCCCTCCCTCCATGAAAGCAACGGCAGACAATGGTTTTGTGCCTTTTTTCAGCCCAGCCGCCATAGCACTGGGATCATGGAGCCCGCTCAGATCACCGCTGCAATTATGAGCACTATAACCAGCACGCGCATTATCCTGGAGTATATGCAGAGCCAGAACCTGCCAAAGCAAAACCAGGCGAGGAGGCGACGGCAGCGCGGTGACGAGAGTGATGAGGAAATAGACATGGACATAGACTTCTCACAAAGTATGGGCCCCAGCAATGTGCAAATCATGGTGTTAATGGGGCAGATTCATGCCATGGAACGCCGATTCTGGGCCCGGGAAACAAGCACAGACTGGTGGGACTGCATAGTGTTGCAGGTGTGGGACGATTCCCAGTGTCTGCGAAAATTTCGCATGCGTAAGGGCACTTTCATGGAACTCTGTGACTTGCTTTCCCCTGCCCTGAAGCGCCAGAATACCAAGATGAGAGCACCCCTCACAGTTCACAGGCGAGTGGTGATAGCCCTGTGGAACCTTGCAACGCCAGACAGCCGGACATCAATTTGGAGTGGGCAAATCTACTGTGGGGGCTGCTGTGATCCAAGTAGCCAACGCAATCAAAGACCTGCTGATATCAAGGGTAGTGACTCTGGGAAATGTGCAGGTCATAGTGGATGGCTTTGCTGCAATGGGATTCCCTAATTGTGGTGGGGCGATAGATGGAACCCATATCCCTATCTTGGCACGGGAGCACCAAGCCAGCGAGTACATAAACTGAAAGGGGTACTTTTCAATGCTGCTGCAAGCACTGGTGAATCACAAGGGATGTTTCACCAACATCAATGTGGGATGGCCGGGAAAGGTACATGACGCTCGCGTCTTCAGGAACTCTGGTCTGTTTCAAAAGCTGCAGGAAGGGATTTTCTTCCCAGACCAGAAAATAACCGTTGGGGATGTTGAAATGCCTATAGTTATCCTTGGGGACCCAGCCTACCCCTTAATGCCATGGCTGATGAAGCCATACACAGGCAACCTGGACAGTAGTCAGGACCTGTTCAACTATAGGCTGAGCAAGTGCAGAATGGTGGTAGAATGTGCATTTGGATGTTTAAAAGCGCGCTGGTGCAGTTTACTGACTCGGATAGACCTCAGCGAAATCAATATTCCCATTGTTATTACTGCTTGCTGTGCGCTCCACAATATCTGTGAGAGTAAGGGGGAGATTTTTATGGCGGGGTGGGAGGTTGAAGCAAATCGCCTGGCTGCTAATTACGCGCAGCCAGACACCAGGGCGGTTAGAAGAGCACAGCAGGGCGCGGTGCGCATCAGAGAAGCTTTGAAACCCAGTTTTATGACTGGCCAGGCTACGGTGTGAAAGTTCTGTTTGTTTCTCCTTGATGAACCACCCCCCCGGTTCACTCTACTTCCTTGTAAGCTAGCCACCCTCCCCTCCCCCCTTCGATCGCTGCTTGCAGAGGCAGTAGTCATTGTTACTTCACATTCATGCATTCTTTATTAATTCATCACACAAATAGGGGGATAACTGTCAGGGAGGGGTGGGGGAGGAGGGAAGGACAAGGATACACTGCACTTTAAAACTTTAAAAATTAAAAACTTTAAAACTTATTGAAGGCCAGCCTTCTGTTGCTTGGGCAATCCTCTGGGGTGGAGTGGATGGGTGGCCGGAGGCCCCCCCACCGCGTTCTTGGGCATCTGGGTGAGGAGGCTATGGAACTTGCGGAGGAGGGCTGTTGGTTACACAGGGGCTGTAGCGGTGGTCTGTGCTCCTGCTGCCTTTCCTACAGCTCAACCATATGCTGGAGCATATCAGTTTGATGCTCCAGCAGTCGGAGGATCGACTCTTGCCTTCTGTCAGCAATCTGACGCCACCTATCCTCTTCAGCCCGCCACTTACTCTCTTCAGCCCACGATTCAGCCCACCACCTCTCCTCGCATTCATATTGAGCTTTTTTGCACTCGGACATTGTCTGCCTCCACGCATTCTGCTGTGCTCTGTCAGCGTGGGAGGACATTTGGAGCTCCGAGAACATGTCATCCCGAGTGCTCTTTTTTCTCCGCTAGCCTCTGCGAAGGAGAAACATTTGCGGCTGGTGGGTGAAAAGGGAGATTGGTAGTTAAAAAGACACATTTTAGAGAACAATAGTATCACTCTTTC